>NDXB01004560.1:302723-324372 GCA_002631895.1 Agapornis roseicollis
TTGGAGAGGAGCAGAAGCAGCTGTGAGGGTCCCCTTTGTTCCTCTGATTACACGCTCAGATGCAGATCCTAACATCAGCACACTGAATGAACATCAGAACGATGAATTTCCAAGCCCTTTCCCCAGCCACATTTGAAATAACTTGTTTTTCAAATCAATACAGGAAAGCTTCCAGAGCAAGCAACTTGAACCAAAAGCAGAAAGAGCCAGGATCTCTCAAATGTCAGACTATGCAAGCTTAACAACACCAGCAGCATCTACCACCTGCAAACCCCTACCCAGAAACAATGCCAAAATGACAGATATTTAGAAATTTGAGGAATTCTCTCTCCAATCTCTCTTTTACAGCATTCAAATACTACTCGTAAGCATGAACCTATTCCTGTTGCTTACAGGAATCGGATCTCCTAAGTTTGAAGAGTGGCAGGACCAGACTCACAAGGGCTCATTGCTTTGGAAAGCCAAATTTTAGGACAGCCAGATCCACAGTAAGACCCCAAAGCAAGTGGCAGGTTCCCAAAGCACTCGGCAGTCAGCAATGCCTATTGTCACCCTGGAGCTGAAAGCTCTAAAATGCCTTCCTAGACTCAACACTTCTGGCAGCCCGAGCAGTTCAATGACTCCAACGGGAGCAAGGTACTGAAGCTGTTAACTTCAACCTTGCTGCTTTCCCTTGCTGGTGAAGGTAAAATGCCGCCATCAAGTGAAGCCAGCCAAGGTTTCTGCTCAGCTGTTCCTCTGTCCCCGCATACGTGGCAGCAGGGACTGCGCAGCAGGAGCAAGAGTGGAGAATCAAGCACACATAATCCACGTATCAGCTTCCAACCCCTCCTGAAATCCCTGTAATACTCCCCTTATTAGTATGTGCAAGTGGATTTTTAGTTGTTCATTTATTGCACCTCACACACGGCCATACAAAGGCATGATAAAGTTATAAAGGCTCGAGTACCCAAGGCGTTCGTTCAGAGGAAAGCTATTTTTACAGCCCCTGAGAGGAGGCAGACTTCGGTGCTTTCTTTCTTTCTTAAACAGTTACATTGTCACTGAATGTAATGTTTTCATGACTATCATATAATGGAACTTAAACCTGATCATTTCATAGCCCTAGCAATAATGATAAGGGTTTGCAAATACCACAGAGAGAGGCTATGGTGTCCTGTCATACAGCAGCTGTATTGCACAGATTGAATCTGAAACAAAACAGTGAAGCTATACATGTGTTCTAGGATAAAACTTAATATCCAAGTTATTAGGCTAGAAAAAAATAGACACTAAAGTCTGGCTGATATGCATTAAAACAACCAGGGTCAATTATTTTATTTAAATTGGCTTATAAGAACATTTTTGTTCTTGTTTAACTTGATAGTTTTAAATTTAAATCATCTCATCCTTTTTTTTTTTGGCATTTTTAATATGAACATTACACAAAAAATATGGTTATTGGACATAAATGAGACATCGTTTTCATTCAGTACATTTAATTTTATTTTGCCTTTTAAATAAGGGATAAGTATATTTGTACTTGCATGAAGCCTCCAGTGGTCCCAAGCACCAATAACTGCACTTCAGAAGGAAGTTCCTTCTCTAGGAGGCATGTGAGTATGTGTACCCACCAGGAGCACATGAATGGGCTGGGATTCCAGATGCTGTGAGTACGGGTGTAATGATGGACCATTTTGCACTCTGTTAGGTATGAACTCCTAAAATGAAACACCACCAAGCCACAGGACAACCTGGGCTTTCTTGACAGAACTTCAGGGTGTTTCAAATGGGTCTTAGGCCTCTCTCTTAATAGTGGTGCTGCTCATCATTATTTATAGTACAAAGACTTGAGGGGGGGGACACATGTAAGTTGGACAATAACACAATATTTGATGGAAATCACCAGAATAAGAAACAGTTGCACTTTAGCTTACAGTCACAAAAATCTAAGGAATATTTCAATTCTGTGTAGGATCTAAAGGAACAAAATACATATTCCCCTCTGCCCCCCAAGTCCATCCTGTCTCCTTACATTTGGGAAAATAAAACTCCCTTCCTCGCTGAGCATTTGGTATTTACCAAGGAGAGCAACTGTGATTGTGCATGGCCACTGCTCTAAGACATGTTGGGGGATAAAATATACAAGACTATATTTTTCCAATACCAGATATATAATGACCATGTTGAGCTTTATTTCTCCATTTTCTAAGTGAAATTAACATCAATGTTCCTTTTGTAAGCTCTCTCCAATGGTAATACCTAAATAAAGGAGCAAATGATCCTCTTTAATCCTTGATAAGGACTGCAGCATACTGACTGAAGCAGAACTTCCCTGCAAACTGCTCTGGCCTCATCCTGAACCCCTTGCTCTGTATTTGTTCTACTCAGGCAGAACACACGTGGCCCTTCATTATACTCTGCAACCCACATAAATAAATGGTGAAGAAACGCGAGCGAGTGCCCTGTGGTGCTTAGGACCCTATTCAGCTGGAAAATTAGACAGCCTCCTGAGGCACATGAGCCCTCAAAGGCCACAGAAGCCAGCAGATCTGCTCAGCAAGAAAGGTCAGCCAAGCACATGACTAGGAGGAGATAATAAAGGAAACATTTACCAGCTCCAAAGCAGAAGCAGCAAAGAACTCATCTTTACCCTCAGGTATTACTCTGTCTCCCTTCTGCTGCCCTATAGTATAGCCTTGGAAGGAGAAAGTCGTCTTAAAATACTTCACCTCAGCTAAAGCATACAGCAGCCCTTAAGCTTTCAGCATCGCCATCCAGAGGAGATGATCTCTGTCCCTTAACTGGGGAGGGCCTAAGGAGGCTGCTATCCACAGATAAAAGGCAGTCTTGAGCATGTTTCTCTTTGAGACACCTAAACTACATGCCCAAATCCTTCCTTGGAAAACCAGTCAAAATACAAATACAGAAAGCACAGAAAATACCAAGAAAGCATTTTATTTTTCCCATGAAGAGCAAACCAGCCATTTTCTGAGGCCATCTAAAGCCCTTGCAAGCCTTTGCTCTCTCTCTCATCATTCAGCTTGTGCCATCATCCAAATCACATTGCTAAACATCATCTACTTATTTCTATTATTGACCCTTCATGCAGTCCTTCTGGCTGTTTCTATCTGAAACCACACAGACATCTCATAGCCAGGGATTTCCATGGGGTTGATTGCAAAGTGGAAATGAAATCCCAAATTTGCACCCTCCAATGTTACTGTTACAGAACCTTCACTGCTGCAGGAGCCACACATTGGAAATCCAGAGGCACCACAAGTAAAGGCTGCTTTCATTGAAGAGTACACAGAAAAATAAGCTGCTTCCCATCAGCAAATACAGTCTTTATCTTTGGCATAACATTTATAAAGCTTGTTCAGGAAAAAAATGTGTTAAATCTTTCATCAGGCTACAGACACTTTATTTGGAGTCTTCACAGAAACCCAAAGTAGTGCCATAAGGTGCCTAGAATATTAGCCAAGATAAAACCTTCAGGGCCATGCACGCTACTGTTTTCAAATCTGTTCTTTCATCTGATGTGCCAGTCGAAATTACTTCTGCAACATGGTCAGAACCAACCTGGATGGATTTATAATGCCTGCAATTGCTGTGGGCATATTTTTGTGAATCGCCTGGAGACAAACAGCTAATTCTCTTTAGATTGTGTGAATTGCTAATTCTTATGCATGTCGTGTGTTTTCCAAGTGGCATGTTTAGACAAGAAAATTACAGAATATTCCTGATGTCACTACAGCTCTGTGCTCAGAAAGCCACAGCAATGCAGGACAGTGTCTCTTTACGTATCTCAGTAGAGATATAATGCATCATTTTAACTTACACAATACTTTCACCTTTTCTCACTATACGACTGCCTGCATAAAAGGGGTGTCAAATAAAAGACCAAGTTACCAATTATGCTAATGCAACATAACTACTTGTGCAAGCAAAGGAATCAGATCCAAGCTTTTTATTTGCTCTTCTTAAACAATTGGAATAAACAGGGTGTCATCTTCTGAATCAACATGTCCAGTTGAGTTTCATGATACCTAATCTCCATTGGCATTATTATACTATGGCCAACAACCCCACCCTCCAAAGACTTCCTTGCAGTGGTTTGTGTTGGAAGGGACCTTAAAGCTCATCCAATTCCCACCCCCTGCCACGGGCAAGGACACCTTCCACTGGGGCAGGTTGCTCCAAGCCCTGTGTCCAACCTGGCCTTGAACACTGCCAGGGATGGGGCAGCCACAGCTTCTCTGGGCACCGTGTGCCAGCGCCTCAGCACCCTCACAGCAATGAACTTCCTTATATCCAGCCTAAATCTCCCCTCTTTCAGTCTGAACCCATCACACCTTGTCCTATCACCAATGAATAAAGTCCATGCAGCTCTCTGCTCTGTTCAACCTTCTCCAAATGTCTGAACTCACTGGCCAATTTCACCCACATTTGACAAGAGATTTCAAAGCTAATTAAGCTCCTGTGAGTTATCTCAGAAAGGCGGCCAGTTGGTAGAGAGACCCAGAGAGCCTGAAAGAAAGGCTGCAGCGTGTGATCACACCTCGCTTCATACCAGAAAATGCACACAGAAAAGAAATGTTAGAAGAACTCCAAGGAAAAAGCATCAATCAGAGCCTTGAATTAACTCTCTATGGGAAACGGGGCTTTGATAAGTTTTTGCTTATGGAACTACACATATTTATTTTACTACCTCTGACTCAGATTGAGAGGTGCCAGCTTTTAACTAACATATAAATTATCCTTATCGTTATAACCAACAGGGACATCTCTGTATAGCATATATTGCAATGTATAATTATAGCTTCAGGGCATCTCTTTAGATAAAAATGTAACAAATATGACAAAAGAAAATTCCATTTGTACTATGACCAAATTTTGCTTCTGAAGTAACCCTGTAGATGTGGAGAGCTCAGTAAACTGCCTGTTACACAAATGATGGTCCCATGCTTATGGCTTTAGGACAGAAGATTATTAAAACCATGGGCTTAATTCCTGGCATTCTTCTTTAGCAACTTTGGGTAAACAAAAAACCCTCCCCTCTCTTTCTGTGTCTGCACTATTCGTCTGTAAAACAAGGCCCTGCTCCCCCCTTCCCCTCAGCTCTCTTTCCTTTCTATTTGTGTTATACTGCCTGCTATATAAACTGTGTGACGCCTGCTTTCCTCTGAGTGCCTGTTAAACTCTGTTTTCTAATGCGAACAAATCCAAACACAAACATACTGAATCCATTTTTCTGAAGTATTTTAAGTGGATTTTGGGTTTGTTTCTTCCAGCTCTTGATCGCTGGCCATGAAAAAATTCCAGTGGCTCCAGAAAGCTGGGTTTGTCCATGAGAATGCCAGCTTAACAAATCAGTAGCTCTGGGGTACTTAGAGAGGTGCTAGAAATAAAGCAGTTGCTTTTCTTTATTGGGAGGGATATATGATTAATACATTCATTTTAGCATGTGCTACGCATGCAGCTTGGTTGTGTTTTATAAGGAGGAATGACAAATTATCAGTCTCGGACTAGTCACTTTAAATCCCCTTTAGATTTCATCACTGCTTTAAATGGTGGCTCACAAGGCAAAGAGAAAAGCATTTTCTTTTCAAAAGGAAGAGAAAAGAGTGTTGCTAAACCAGTGCTGCTCCCTATCCCTGCAGGATGCAAAACTAATCTCTGCCTGTGACTTCAATGAATTCAGTTAACTACAGCTAAATTGCATCACAGAGCCTCTCTTCAGCAGAGCTGCAATAGTTAATGAACGTGGTGGGGAGACCAGATATTTCTTCAAAACAACTCATCAAGTAAGCTGCCTCTACTTAACAGATGTAAAGGCAGGGCCCAAAGTAGAAGCTGGCAGAAACAGATGGTGCCTAAGGGCAGCTTTCTGTTTCAGTGCTCCTGGGGGCTAGGTTAGGCAGGATGGGAGGTGTAGAGGGGGGGGTTGTGTTTTTCGGCACCAGGTAAAATCCATTTGTCACACCAGCTCCAACCGGGCTTTCAGCACAGAAGTTTAATATCTGAAGCCAATGAGGCATCCCGCTCCCCGATGGCAACGAGGCAGGAAAACCTCATGGAGCAGGATGGAGCCCTGGCCTCTGTCAGCAGGAAAAGATGTCAACCCCCTTGCTCTGAAACACTGCTTTTGCTCTTTTCCAAACAAATAAAAAATGGGTATGCAAAGGGAAGTGTTTTATCTTATTGCACCTTCAGGGAAAGAACACCGAATGATGACAGTAAGTGTGTGTTTTCTTTCTCTGTTCTCCACAGAATAACATCAGTAACCTCATAAAAGCAGCCCCTGCTTTCTCCTTCTCTGAAATACAGACACATACATTGCGGCACCAGCAATAAATTTCCATTGCCTCCAACCTCTAACATTGCCAAGGTATGTGCCAGAGAGAGCATTTTTATGAGCCAGTCTTTGACTGCCAGGATTTCACCTTCATAAAGAAGAGATTTTAGCCCATTCTGTCTATTTGTTTTGTGTAGAGGAATCAAGGTCAATAAACCATGGAGAAATTCACTCTACCTTATTCCATTTCAGACTTTTGTCATCCACGCTTTATCGAGTATCTGAATGAATTTTTAATATCATGCCACAAAATGCTTTGGTCTTCTATCATATGCTGGGACTCTATAAATCTGATAACACTTGGGAGTTCTCAAATATACTCAGCACTGAAGAAACAGCTTTAAAGTTTAGTCATTCTGATGAAATGTAAGAGCTTATATCAGTGACAGGTTGACAGAAAAAGCTGTTTTCCTTTCCATTTCACAGACTTCCACGTATGAACGCCATGAAACATGTCAGGACTTTCTCTGAGTCTATGAAGACAGAGATGGCATCTGCTCCCAGTGGGGAGCCCTTCTAACCAGTAATACTGTAAAATTTCATGATTCTGAAATCTGATCGACAGCCAAAGGAAGGGCAGGGAGGAGGTGTTTACTGTATTTTATAGGAGAGCATCAATTGCTTGTCTTGGCACATGATGTGTATTTTTATGGCATACAATGCCACTTTCAGAATAGTTTTTTAAATGAAAATGCATTCACGTTGGCTGAACAGGTTTATAATTGCCTGTTGCTGGAAACAAAATAGGCATTTTTAAACCGAGGCATTAACCCTCCACACTCAGCACCAGTCTTGAGTAAGTGGGCAAATGACAAGGGCCTTGAGCCTTAACAAACCACACACATGCTGCACTAGCAGCAGCCCAGCACAGAAGCTCATCAGCTTCCTACAGCACTATTATAACATTGATCCCACATTCCAGTGACAGCAGATAGAGGAAATAGGTCCTCTGACTCTATGCTCATATTAAATATTATCTTGTGTCAGCATGGCCAAATTGAGATCTCATTAAGTGACTACGTTATATTTGCACATTTGCTCTTTTGACAAATATACACCTGTATCACCCCTCTGAATTTACCCAGCAGCACACACAGAACTGCAGTTTCCAGTAACTCACTGAATTAGCACAGTGATGCCTACACCCAACCTTCAGCCCAAACTCCTAAGCAGGAATTCCAGGCAGTGTGTCTGCCCGTATGGGCTCGTGTTTGCCCATCTAAGGAACACAACTGTTCCTTATTTCAACACAGGAACCTGTACCACAGCATTGTTCAACCTGTGACTTGTTGAATCCCAAAATCCCACAAACGTCCTCCAAGAGAGATCTACACCATGAGGAAAGACAGCAAACCACCAGTGGGTAACTTCTAATTTACTGACTCTGCACCTTCAAAAGTACAGTTTTAGGGATGAACGATTCAAAACATCTTGCAAGCCACTACAGGGCTTGCAAACATAATGAAACCACAGGTCCTTGGTGTCCACGTAGTCATACAAACTCTTTATGACAAAAAGGCAAAGGGACTAGCCCAACATCATTGCTGTCTTGCAGCTGCAGATGACTGGAAGTACCCAGAATAACAGCCATCTTCATTCTGATCTCCTTCCTTTTACTTCCCCTGAAGCCACTTAACGCATGGAAGAGGGAGGAGAGATTCAAACGCTCACACTAATTAATGTTTCATTTTGTCATGCCAGGGTAGGTGTTGGTGACATGGACTATGGTATAAAAAAATTAGATTAGTTGGGGATTCAGTCACGGTCCATTAAGCCAAAGGAAATATTCAGTAACTAAAGATACATCTGGAACTGCTGAGGTTAGAAAGAGTGAGGCTTCAAGAAAAACCTTCAATATATTATTTAGAAACACTGACATCTGACTCTGGAAACGTAAGTATTTCATCCATGCACTTAATCATATCCTACATTGTGAGCTACATGTGCATTAAGGCATTTTAACTGCTATAGTTCTGATTCAGATAATATCATGGGTAACTATAACAGATGGCATTGACAATACTGCTGCTTTAGAAGACAAAGCTTTTCTAGCCAACTGCCACTCTTCTCCCTTCTGCTTTTCTTCACTAAGGATATGTCAAGGTGAAATAAAATAAGGTTCAGGCCTTTACATACCAGCAAGCAGCAACAGGGCATTTGTGATGCCAAATGGCATAGACAGCAAAAGAGAAACAACTAAATAGAAAAAGGCTGAAGCAGAAGCAAAGCAAACTAAAGATGCAAAGGATGAGGGACACACCCAGAAACTCAGGTGATTTTATTATACCATGATAAAAGACAAAGTTATCCTTTTAGAACTATTCTTCCACCTCCTCACTGGGAAGGAAAGAGGTCAGCTGGACTCACCTGTATTTATGGACACAGTTCTGTCTCTCTTGGATGACTTCAGTGCAGAGGAGGGTATTAGGAGAAGAGGCTTCTACTTGTAGCATGCAGCTACTGATCAGTTGAAGAGCTATTGATTCCTGCCTCCTAGGAAATAGCTTGTTTCAATGCCCATCAAGTGCACACTCCACCTCACTGAAAACTTCCAATAGTGTGGGCCTTGGTTTTGTAAGAATCATGCCAATTTTAGATTGACATAATTGTGAAAGCTGTGAAGTTGTTCTGTGTTCACCTGCTACTTGTATCACTGCAATAAAACCACATCTATTTTAGCAGTTAAAGAAGGTAACCTTAGCAAAGTTTAGCTTCAAAGGACCTCCAAATTAATTGTGGACTCCAATACCTTCAATCTTACAAATGTGAGTTAGGAACTTCAGGATGACAAAGTGCAGCGTTTCAGGGGTGGAATTTCAAAGGAGAACTCTGTTACAGAGTTATTTTCCCATTAGTCGGATTAGCATTCAGAAATCATCTATTCCAGGGTTGGAATGAATTTTGTCAGAGATTCAGAGGAAAAGTGAATTTTAAAACCCTTTCATCCCTCCCTGTTTTAACTGCTTGAGCCATAACGTGACCTCAGAGATGCATGCTCTTCCAAATATAGAGCTGTATCAGCTGATAGCTCTGCACCCTGGTCTATCATTATTGTTCTTCATTAACACCATCTGAAGCGTATGTTTTTAGAGGTTCTGCAAACTCTTTGGATCATTTTACATGTAATTGACTGGTGCTATCAGAAGAATCCTGTTTTATTCTGGGCCAGATAAAGAGTGTAGTATATAACATATTGTATGGCGCTGAACGCTACAGCCAGAACAGGGAAATAGTCTGAGTAGTTATTATCAGTTTGCTTTATAAGTATGTTATTTACAATACGCAACAGATGTTCCCCGACTGTTAATGGAAAAACACAGGCCTTTTATTTATTTCTTTCCTGACAGACTAAAAAGTGCAACTAATATAATAATAATCTTGGAAAATCCAAAGATTACTTCACAATTTGGAAAATGCTGTGTTGAGTCATTGCTCTGATTATTGGGTATTTTCATAACTCACTATATAAACACTGTAAACGATGACTTTCTGGTAATGAGCTGGTATATGTGCAGAAACAAGCCTCCAAGAACTCTCAATGCAGCATAAGAAGCAGTGGTTTTAAATCAATCCCAGCCCTCCCAGTAATGAATAATGTGGGGACATGTGTGTCCTCTCCCCACAAGTGGATAGGGCTGCAACTGCCCAAGTGTAACTTGACTTTTGTAGGCTGCTAACTGCTGACAGAATGTTTTCTTTAGCTCAGTGCTTTCCAGTCTGTGGGCTGTGAACCCAAGGGATTCACGTGCTGCTCATGTGAGGGTCTGTAAAAATGGACATGGTTTTAGTTCCTCATTCCACTGAGAAAAGCTTGAGGGAGTCCATCTGCTGGAACAATGTGAGACCGTCTGCCAGCCCACCAAGCCGCTGCTCTTCAGCAACAAGGGCTCAAAGGTCATTCCTGATGTTTGCCATGGAGTTATAAATGGCAGAACAAATGATTACCTAGGCAGACAAAACTGAACATGGTGGGTTTACACTTTACATGATCTTACCTTGAGGAAATTTGTGCAGAGTCATACCTGTAGCATGCACACCCTGGGGTTCATTACCCCAACTCTTTGTCCAGATGTAAAAGCTGTGGACACCAGTAGCTTTTCCCTTTCAATACTACTTTATCTGATTTTCCTGTATGAACAATATTACACAGCACTGTCAGCATGCTGCAGCGCTGTCAAAATGGTGCTACCTAGAACTGGTAGGTGCAACACAGGAAGGAGCATAAGAGGACAAACAGCTTGATTATCCACGGTCTTCTGCTTTGCATAGTTACTCAGGCAGCTCACAAAGCACCTTTGAAATACTATAAACCTCAAATGGCAATTTTTTAACCCGTCCTTCAGGGACAAAGTGGAAGCTGGTGTCTTTGTCATCATGCATCTCTGTGGCACCAATCACACTACTGAGACTTGTGATTTTACTTAATCTTTTGCCTGGCTTTCTATGAAAACAAGTTTTATGCAAACAGGCTGTCAGCCCATTGAGCCATGATAATTTCCAAACCCCTTGTTCCCTTTCAATTAAATTTGATAGAGATTTAAACCACATCAAGGTATGAGGAGTTTTATGTAAATCAGGAACCTAGTATGGGAAAGAGAGATACAGCTCAGCCTAATCAACCAGCTCAGATAATCAACCGGCTAATAGTAAGACACAGGGTGTACTGCTTGCTTGTCCAGAGAAGGAATATACCCCAGAGCCAGAAGCACTTAATGTGTCCATGGCATGGGCAGAGGGAAGAGGAGATGAGTGTTCTTAGAACCCCAGACAGGTCTGTGTTGGAAGGGACCTTTAAAGCTCCTCCAGCTTCAACCCCTGCCACGGGCAGGGACCCCTTCCACTGCAGCAGGTTGCTCCAAGCCCCTGTGTCCAACCTGGCCTTGAGCACTGCCAGGGATGGGGCAGCCACAGCTTCTCTGGGCACCCTGTGCCAGCGCCTCAGCACCCTCACAGGGAAGAGCTTCTGCCTAAGAGCTCAGCCCAGTCTCCCCTTTGGCAGGTTAAAGCCATTCCCCTTGTCCTGTCCCTACAGGCCCTTGTCCAAAGCCCCTCTCCAGGTTTCCTGTAGCCCCTTTAGGTATTGAAAGACTGTTATAAGGTTTCCCCTGAGCCTTCCTCTCCACAGACTAAACAAACCCATGTAGGACAGTTAGAGCTCATTATTCTCCCTGCTCATAGCACAGCTTATGTTAGCAAAGCGAGGAAAATCAGATGCCGCACGGTTGTACAGCACTGATTAGGCAATGCTCTTTCAAAGCAAAAACCTCACCACCTCTGCCCGAAGAAAGCCAGTTTATGCCAATACTGCAAAGGAAAAAATCTTGATCCTTTCACAGTTTTCTTCCCGCTTCAGCACAGCAGTTGGGAAAATAACATTCATCGCTATTATACATGACAGGTAAAGAAAAAACCTTGTAACACTCACATCTGGTATCATTAATACTTTAGCAGACTTCCTATTTTTAAATTAGTATCATTCTGCAAGCAAAATGACAGCTCCTCACTGAGCCTATGAATCTGCAGAAACAAAGAGCCAAACAAACTCGCAGTTTACTTGTACAGCTGCAGACAGGTCTGACAAGCTCCTCGCAGCACTCCAGCTAGCAGAGCCTGAGCGTACAGAGGCACTCCAGCGCCAGGCTGGCATTTGTCTAGGAGGTTTTACAGGTGAGAAGTGAGTTAATAAACCACTATCCCCCGAGTGCTGCCAAATGGGATGGGGGATATTGCAGGAGCCACCTGCGGCTCCCCTGGATGTACCAGCTGCACCCGTAGCATGTCAGCATCACTGCCAAGGGGACACAGAACAGGAAATCAGTGGGATTTATAGGTCAGCTTCATCAAGCTTTGCTGCTGAGCCCTTCCAGCTACTGTGTGGCAAAACCTCAGTGAAGTGTAGGACTGTTTCCTACTGCATCTTCCACTCCAAGTTAGATGGAGCAGGGGGAGAAACCTGCCTCGTCTTTGCAGCATGAACTCTCATTTATGGTGTTCCTTTTCAGGGGTGAACACATGTTACAGGAGAGCCAAACAAGGTGGCTGTAATAGCAGTGCTCAAGCAGGAATGAACCCGAGCCAGCTCAGACCATGGCACATTGTGTCTTTTGGCTCCAGAAAGCCACTGCTGACAAAATCAGTTGCTTCTGCAACACAAATGCACACACACACAAATGAGCTGTGGCACAGACTTCAGGAAATATGAGTCTCCTGAGGTAACCACAAGCTTAAAATTAGGCCTGAGGATGACAAAAAAGTCTGTCTGCCTGTGTCCTGACGTGTTTCACCCATCTCGGGGAGTTACCAAGGCTTCATCTACTTGCCTCACTTACGTCAATGAAATCAAACAGACTCTCGAAGCGACCACAGGAAGTTCTCCACATGTTGGCTGAGGCATCTGGAGCTCTTCCCATTATTTAATTCTCACTTGGTTGCCAATTCCAAACACCAAAACAGAATGCAGAGACGTTTCTCAACCTTTCCTCACGAGGGATTTACCCACGTAAATCCCAACACAAGAATAATGCCTCTGGACAAATTTTAAGACAAGTTATCCCATTCTCATGGACCACTTGAGTTTTCTCAGGTGCTCCGTGTGACTGCCAATCTGGTGGTACCCACACAGCACAAGATGAACTATCACACGCTCACTGTTGGTTTGCATTGTGTGTGGTACATAAAAGCATCTGCCCAAACTGACTTCTACTGCAAGCTGCTACCTCTAATACATTGTCGATAAAGAAATCTATGTAATGCAGAACTGAGTAAATCTTAGAAAGACTCTGTTGAGAATTAATTTGTGCAATTCTTTTACATCAGTTACTGAAGGTCTCACAAGAAGAAGAAAAACCAAACAGAGGTCAGATTTTAATCTCTGAAATGAAGAAAAGGGATCTGATCCTTGGACAGAAGATCCACCCTTCACTTGTTCCTACCTCTTTTAAGGACCTTTCCATGTCTGAATTTCTCCAGCCGTACATTGACTCTTGTTGCTTTGCCCAGACTAACGTCACCCTTGCACAGCAGAGCTACCTGGGAATGCTGGGTCACTGGATATCCTGAGAACCTCTAGATGTTCCTCTTCTATTTTTCCCCAGCTTCTCTTCTTTTCAAAGTAGGCTATTAGCTCTCTCCTTATGCACCCAGTTAAACACAGTCAGAATGAGGGATGCAGAGCACTTACAAACCTGAGAGCTTCCTTAATTTTGCAACCTTTTCCTTTAGAAATCCCCACATTTAAAAAGAAGTTCATTTGCAGGGTGCTTTGCAAAGTACAGCATCTATTTCTTCTCTATCACTTTCCTCCTGACTTCCCTTCCTCTTGATGGCTTGTGAAGAAGCTGGATAATGAAGTGCAAGCCAAATTGAACTGTGATCAGGTTCTAATCTGCTACTTAGTTGGGGTTTAAAATTAAATGAAACAAAGGCAAACCTACAATGATTGTAATTAGTATGGGAAAAGAAACTTACCTGTACCTCAGCTGAAACGAAGTAGGCAGCACCATAAGCACTTACTAAACCTCCCGAACAAAGTAACAAGTATTTATGGAACTCTCTATTTTGATACTAAGACTTGGCACATCCGAACCACAATATTTCCTACATGAGAGCTATATATACCTCACCAGCCAGCAGACAAACCATGTAAGCTTCTAATAAACAAGCAGATAAAATAACTGAAAATCCACAAGCTTGCATTTGCAGAGGACCGAAATATAAGGCGGGGGGGGGGGGGGGGGGGGGGTGCGGGGAGTGGNCTGCTTCTGCAATCCAGAGTAACTGAGATATAAACCTGCGTTTAAGCCAAGAAAAGAACCTTTCAGTGGGGGGGGGGGGGGGGGGGGGGGGGGGTTCATGGCTAGCTCTGGTTTGCCATGCCTTGCAAAGAGGAAAACAAGCCAGTGGGTTGGAAGAGAAAGCATCACTGGGGCTCATCCTCAAAGCAGCTTCCAAGTAGACCCACACAGAGATGGCCCAGTCCTTCCAGACAGCAAGGCATTGCCCTGACCTTGCATGGACCAATTTCTGGGTCAAACCACCTCACTAAGGCCGAGCGCTCTGCTTCTAGGTTGCAGTCCTTTTGCTCAGGTTACCCTGGAGCACGCTGGCACCACAGGCCCGTGTGATGTATTTTTGCTGTCAGTGCTGAAATAACACTGAACGGGTGTGAGGGGGCCCCACCTGCCAAGCAATATGTTCCCAATCCCTCAGGCAGCGCCGCGCGCCGCTTGCCTCGGAGGAGCCTCCTCCCACCCAGCACATGGCAGGGAAGCGATGCACACGCATGTGCTCCTGCATGGGGGGTGGGATGTGCCCCCTTCCACTTGCTGTGACAAGAACCTCCCTCCCTTTTATGTATTTACACATCAAAATCGCTAAAACAAAGAAAGAAGGGAAAGAATCCCAGGCTGCTAATTGCATACATCATTACAATTGGCTTGTTGACGCTTGATTCATGAGCTCCTGTTGCAAGCCAAGGAGAGAGACACAAGATGGAAATATCCATATTTATTTATTTGCAAGGACAGCAGGAGGCTCCCCTGAACGCTGGTGGGGACCACAGCTCAGGCTAACGCACGGGAGGTTGCTCTCTGCCTGCCACGAGAGCTCACACGGCGACACTGATCTCCTCCTGAATTGATCGACATGATCGCTCTGTACCACCTGTGGTTTTCTCATCACAGACAAGAATTAGCAGGGCAAGGAACCAGGACACATCCCTCTTTGAGAAGGGGAGGTGTTGTGGTTCTGATGGTGCCTCTGGAAATACCAGCAGGTTGAATGCAGATGAGTTTCTTGCTCGTTCATGCATTACTGCTGCCTGCACCTACGGCCTGTGCCATGATACCTCAGAGAAGCCAAGTGGTTCCCAACCCTCAACACATGTAACAAATGGAAAAGGATGAGCTCCATCCCATCTGGTGAGCAAGCTCTCTGCAGCTCACATTAAACAGCATAATTAATAGTCTAAATGCATGCAACCCTCCTGTTTCACTCAAAATAATGCTTTCAAGGAGCAGCTGAAATTGGGGTTTCTTCTACCACTGTGCTGCTATGAAAAAATACAGTGTTAAATCAGTTCTTCCCCTCACACCAAACTCACTAGGAGCAAAGCTTCGCTGCTTCAGAACTGCACTTTGTGCATCATAATACAACAAAACAATTACTGAGATTCCTTCCCACAGCTGCAGACTTTTGCCGTGTCAGATTTCCTATTAAAGAGATTCTCCTGAACTTCCTCTCATTTCTGGCTACATTAAGTTATACTATGAAATTAACCCAAAGTAATAAACAGTTATGGGTATTTCTTCATATAAAAAAAG
Source organism: Agapornis roseicollis (assembly GCA_002631895.1). Classification (NCBI taxonomy): domain Eukaryota; kingdom Metazoa; phylum Chordata; class Aves; order Psittaciformes; family Psittacidae; genus Agapornis; species Agapornis roseicollis. The sequence goes on from NDXB01004560.1 coordinate 318,381, forward strand.
GGAGTTTCATGAAAAGGTGGCCATGAAACATGGACAACAGTCTACCCCTATATATCCTGATATGATTCATGTAGTGGGACACTCTTGATTCAAGAAAGCAATGCTATCAGAAGTTGACAACAGAATGTGGCCAGAAGGCCAGGTTGGACATAGCTTTGAGCAACCTGGGCTAGTGGAAAGTGTCCCTGTCCATGGCAGGGGGTTGGAACCAGATGCAAGGACGCTGCCTATATAAACCACTCTAGGATTCTAGGATTTTAAATGTTTTTGAGCTTTGATATTCAAACATTTAAAATTCCTTTTTCCAGTTTTATTCATTTGCTTACACATCTACATAGAATGTCTGAAAATGTTGTGACAGCAGCAGAGCAATGAACACGTACACAAGGGAACAGCATCAGAGATCCGTACGTGGTAACAGCCTGCTTAGTCCAATTTCTTGTGCCCGATGCAGATGGCATTTTATTACCTTAGCAGTAAGAAGCTTTACAGAGCCTGGGTAGGTTTTTTTTTTTTGTTCCCAGTATTTTACAGCTGAAGAGTACATATATAACTACATCCTACTTAATGCAAGTGGGGATATTCTCATTATTCGTCTAAGTAGCGATTTTCAAAGATAACTTGACAATAGCTGCCATTCACTGCCACAGGGAAACAATCCTGAGACATCTTAGACCATCAGTCACAACAAAGGCAGAGTACATGACCCAGGGAGGTGATACAGCATGGAGAACAGCCATAAAAGCTCTCCTGGAACAACCTGGCTTCACACTGAGCTGGGTGGACTATCCTCTGATTGTAAAGTTTGGGCTCTTTAAATGGCATGAACAAAAGCAATTTTGACCGTTTCTCCTCTGGTGCCCCTTGGTTAGTGTGCTGTAAAATGAAATGAGCTTACTCCCCATCGGCTCCCAAACAGCCCTTACATGTTAAAGACTTATGGACACTGCTAATCTGTGACAAAAGCAGGAAGTGTAATTAGTCCTGCCAAACCATCTGTCGGGCCTGAGAGACTTGGATGATATTTGGGAAAAGCATCTAAACATGTGTGCGTTTGTCCCAAGTCCCAGAGCATTCAAACTTGGCCAACAGCTGGGTAGAACAGGATTTGACACTTGTGTTGAAAAAGCCAGAGAAAGAAAATGCTGCTAATACAGAAAGGCACCCAGTATTAGTCACTTCAAAATCCTGTTGTAAATGATCAAGCCCAGAGCTGAAAGTAACTGATGGCAAGGGGGTTGGAACTGGATGATCTTAGGGTCCTTTCCAACCCTAAGTATTCTATGATTCCATGGTAGTAAAACTGTCCTGACACTCCCATGGCAAAGATATAAAATCCCTCACAGCAGTCACAAGCAGCATAGAAATACCGTACAAGCTCTGTAAGTAGGAGACAGGCTGTGAGTGTTTTGGTTTACCATCAAACCATCTCCTGATACCACCCAGGAACAGCAGCTCTCGAAGAGGCGCTCGTGGGGAAGACCAAGATGGAATTGAGTGGGAAGGTATCCGTCTGGGAGGAAAGGCCCAGCTTTGAGAGGTTTAGCATCCGCTGTCCCCTGCCATCAATTCACACAACTGGTGTTCACAGCGACTTGTAGTGGCTGTTCTGTTTTGCCAGAACAACTTAAGCGGTTCCCTTCTGCTGCTGCTCTCCAGGAAAACACTTGTGGTGCATTTCCCAACAGAACCGTGAACACAAAAAGGAAGAGGGGAAAACAATTAGTCTGAGACTTCTATAACCTACACTGCATGAGAGAGAGCATACAGGTTTGCTGCTGATATATTAAGACCATGATGTCATGGATGACATAAGGATGGGTACAAAGCAGCCATATCACAAGGCAGAGCAGGCCAGTGGTGCTTCTGACTGACAAATATCTTTGTGGGGCAGACGTGTGTGCTTCCCACTGAAATGCGTCAATTCAGGTGGTCAGAATCCACCCAGGGCCAAAGCCCACAGATAAAAACCTGCATTCATTGTAGAAACTCTGTCTAGAAACCCAGTTACAGTGATTTTCATCAATGCTGTATTTGCCAAAAGGTGCTGCTATGTCACAGGAAACATTTTCCACAGAAGAATCATAACACACAGCTGAGAAGCTCTGGAGAAAAGAAAAAAACAACCTAAACCCAAAGTTTTGCTTTTCCTGTAATGGTTTCACTGGTTTGGAAGGCTGTCAGTAGTGACAGCTAATGCTGGCTTTTCCCTGGGATGGACATGGGACAGCCTATCAAGCAGTTACCGTGTTTCAGTTCCAGCAGGGATCATCCCCAGGTTGCTCAGGAAGCAGTCAATTTTTCACCCACTCAAATGTGATTCCAAGGACGTATCTGATTTGATTCAAACCCATTCATCATTTGAGGCAGTTTATGATCAGTGCCTGCTCCTTGCTGCACACACCACTGATGCTTCTCACACTAGCCCAGACCTACACATGAACAGCCATCTCTGGTCTAAAAACAGGTATTTCAATGCAGTCTCCTTTTTCACACAGATACTGTCTGGAGGAGCAACAGGAAGAGAAACAAACACAACCTTTGGAACCCTGTAAATGTCTCAGAGCACAACTCCTATTCTGCAGCCATGCTGTAAATCAGGAGACCATGAAATTGCACCACAAACACCAGCACCTCTTGGTGTCAAACAAGAAGCAAGTGTAAATACACAAAAGCAGTCAGATCAGCTATGAGATCGGGGCTTTACATTCAACACTCAGACCCACCTTGGTATTTCAGGAAAGCAATTCTTGACAGTGTCATCATGCTAGACATGCATAAAGACAGAGCCAAGCTTCATAAATTCCACAGTTCAATTATTTTCAATGCAGAATGCACGGGTCAACCCTTCCTCTGCTTTTACAGGTCCCTCAATAGCCAACCTTAAAAACAAAAATCAGAGGATCTGAGTATTTACAACCACAACCTAGCTACGGTTAAGGGAAATGACAAAGCTTTTCCATTTTCCAGGATGGAAGAGTGCCTGCTGTGACCTCTCCAAACACCGACAGACACAGAAAGGCTTCCCAGCTGATTTAACTGGATTTCCTGAAGTCTCTACTTGTAAAAGAAGCATGTGCAGGGATTTAAAGGGAGCGTCCCCACGGTACTGTCATATATGCCAAACCTCTACAGATTATTAATACACAAACTTGTCCCTTTCATTCTACAAGAGCTCTTGTAATACCTCCAACTAATTGGAAGAGAGATCAGCAGCTCCAAGGAGATGATTAAGATCAATTATTAATTCTTCTTCCTATTATTTTATCTGTATTAGACTTCAGGGTTCAAACCCCACTAAGGAAACAACTGTAAGAAAAATAAATAGCAGAGAACTAGCTCTTCCCTAAAAAGCAAAAATAATTAGAAGGAATAGCTTTTTCACGCTCTAAAATTCCTCAGACCATCCTGTTGCAATAGATGCATATGATTGCATATATATGAAACATATAATAGAAATAGAACTCCATATGAAAGAAATAGAATTGCACTTTCTCTTTGAAGTAAGTAGATGTTATTTTCTTTAAGGGAAAATAAGATAAATGGAGTTTAGGGGGAGTACCCTCAAGAAGTTCAAGGGTAGACACAAAATGGGGGCAATAAATAATAAAAAGAGATGCCTTTTGTGTGTGTATCTGAAACCAGCCTGAGAGCTCACAGATACATGCAGGAGCTGAGAAGGGAGTTTGTTTAAAATGTGTATTTGCTGAAGCTCTCTGGAGGATCAGAGTGGGAATGAGAGATCTTCACATCTTAACCAGAGAAGCAGAATGTGCAAGACGTTAAGGAGGAGTGGTGCTGAGCCGGTACTAACAAACAGAAACAGAGAGGTTAAAAATGCTCTGACTGCAATCCTCTTCCCTTTTCAACCACCTGAGCTTTAGACCTCTAATCCCAAGAGCTCTCCAGTTTTCTCCTATGTCTCCCAGGAAAACCAGAGAAGTCTGGATCTGGTATTTCTGAAAGGAACAAAGGAAAGCCAAGAACTAAACAAACAACCTTTCACAACGTTTTGTACAGCCTAAGGAAGCAAATGGGACACAAGCAGACTGCTTCCCGACCCCCCTTCCTCCCTTGCAGGTCACCTTTATCCATGACATACAGCAATAAAAGCAGGAAAATGAAAGTTAAGGCCAACAGCCTGTCCTGAACTCATCCTGCTGTGCTTTGGTACTGCGGGGCTCTCAGATTAATGCGGATGTCACACAGCATATGTTGTAAAACCCAGGCACCGCAGGATGTGCTAAAGAAGGAGGGTTAAGGCTTTGGGCATTCTTATCAAGGTAAAGCTCACAGCTCTGAAATGGTACATCTCTATGGATTTAGGCTTTTGTTCCTTGGATCTTTTCCCTCAGATTTGTAGGCAGGAGCATTGTGGTCACTGAACTTGTGCATCTGGCTTTCCTGAGCACTGCTGCCTTCACTGTTAAAACAATAGATACATTCCAGGTATGATGAACACATCCAGGTCCCCCAAATCTCTGATCTCGATAGCCAGGTGCACCTTTCAACACAAAGCTTTGGTATGAGTGGATTTTCTTATCTTGCAGAGTAGATAAAAGACATTTCAAACAAGCAGAACATAAGGAATTGATGTGTTGTGCAAATGCTAAAGCAAATTGCTGGGGAGGAAATAAAAGCCCATTGTGAAAACAAGCAGAATCCCACGTACAAGCCTTGCTCTCCAAGATTTTTGGCAGTTATCAGAAGCAAAGAGGTACCAAAGTGCAAGTCTTCATTACATTTCACACAAGGACAATGGGTGTACCTTTAAAATGACAAGTGCTTCTTTCACCTCTGGGTCAAAACCCATTTCACCAGTATCTCAACAGTTTAACTCTGTTCTAACTATAGTATCAATAACTGGAATATATACACAATAACTCTCCAGATCACATGCTGTGTTCAAGCCACATTTGAAGAGCTAAAATGATCTCTGGAGATTAAATCAAAGCAGAATGAAATCAAACACCAAGTTCTGACACCAGGTTTCCATCTAAGTCAGTAAATACAACCCTGCCCCATGGTCTCCTCCACTCCGGGGAAAGCTAAACTGTGTACCCAACCTGCAGCAGGAGATGGTGGGAATCTAAATGTCACCTTTGGAAGAAAGACAGAGCACCACAGCCCATGTGTGCAGGAGGCGGGGGACAGGGAAATAACTGACTTGAAAATCCCAGCAATAAATCCTGCCCTGTGAGCAGGAGGAGGAGCAGGGAGGGAACCGGGGCTGAACTTTAGTTTCTTTCCCATATGCTCCCAAGACATCAACAACTGACTGTGCTCTCTATAAACCCGGTCACTGAAGCAGAAGCTAGCTGACAGAATCCTCTATTTTCTCTCTAAATAGCAGCTCTTGGCACTTTATAAAACCTACCAGAATGTTTTCCTGTTGCATTCAAGATGCCCTAGAAAACTTTGAGCTCCCTGAGAAAGCAATAGGATGCTCCCTTAAGTCTTAATTACACAACCAGCACTCCCTGTTCATAAGGGCAAGTCTCCAAACAGGTTGGGAGATCTTTTTGGGAACCTGTCTCCCCCTTTCAGCCTTGACAAGGGAAGGTAAAACCCCGCTGGAGGGGCTGGAGGGTCAGGGTTCGCATCTGCAAACAGCCAAGTCCAAAGCAAAGAAGAGGAAAAGGAGCAAGACCAACTGAACCCCAGCCCTTCCAAATCCTTGTTAGGCAGACCTCTTGCTGGAGCAGCTTTACATCCACACACTGTAAGAAACGCAAAGGGAACCATAAACCCAATTCAATTTAATTGGGTGCTCTCCTGACAGAAGAGATATTAATAAGATTGCACCGCAGAACCCCCCGTGAAATCCCCAATGCAGTCAGATGCACCAGCAACAACATTTAACACCCAGCAAGCGACACGCTGCGGGGCTGTTGCTGCTCCTCTCCTTCGCTCTTCCCCCTCCACTTCCCTCTCTTCTTTTATCCAATTATCACAAAAAAAGAGAAGCAACCCCCCCCCCCCCCCCCCTCGC
>NDXB01004560.1:324420-360663 GCA_002631895.1 Agapornis roseicollis
AACAACATTTCCAGCAAGTGACACGCTGCGGGGCTGTTGCTGCTCCTCTCCTTCGCTCTTCCCCCTCCACTTCCCTCTCTTCTTTTATCCAATTATCACAAAAAAAGAGAAGCAACCCCCCCCCCGCTCCTCTCGAGCAGCTCCTATAAATTATTCACATGATATTACAGTGTATGTCAGCAGTCTCACAGTGTTTAAAAAACTTAACTACAAGCCAATTAAAATGTAAACTGAGAAAGACGGATGGGGTTGGGTCACTCTGGTGTGAACTTGAGCAGCTCATAACAATACACACAACTTCTAGACCTGCTAATTTGACAGCTACTTTCATCAGCAGGCACTTTTTCTTTCTTTATTCTCCTGTTTCTTTCTCTGTTAAATGCAGTGTTTCTCAGAGGACAAACCAGTCTACATTGAGCAGATTAATCCAAGGGGTCTCACGGTGCTGTACAGGCACTCGGTGTGTGAGTTACTAACAGGTTCAGGTTAGGTGTGCATAGTGGAATAGGGGCAAAGGGGCTTTCCCCTCCTGGAGACACCAGTTACTGGAGTTTTACAACTCAATGACAGCAATTCAAGTGACAGGTTCTAGTTCTTCAATGAAGCCACTGACTTCTCACAAAAACCAAAATACAGGATATTCGATTGTTAAATAAACCCCTTCCAGTACAGACATTCAGGGTTCCCCAGTGAGTGCATTAGTGTGGCAAGACTGGACATCTGCCTGAATTGCCTTCTGCTGGACTGTGGGGTAAGTCAGGCACCAATTAACTTCTCCAGTGATAACAACACTAATTTTAATCTTCATGGGTTAATTACAGGAGCACCATGAAGTCAGATGTGAACCTGCGGTCAGAAACATCACGGAAAACCTCAAAACCCAAAAGCATTATAGAAGCAAAACCAGTACTTAAGCAGGGAAATTTAAAGCACACCTGGCTAAAATCCTGAACAAGGAATCAGGAGCATCTTGATTTCATTCTACCCATGGTACTTGATTGATGGCCCATCAGAAACAAGCCATTCACCTTAGCTGTACAATGGGGATAACTGGTGGCATGACTTACCTGTTAAAGTAGACAGAATGCAGTAAGAGAAAAATAACCATCACTGTTACATGCTGCTTCTTTCCTCTTTCTAAGAAGGGTGAAATCTGTGAAAGGGTCTTCTATGCCTACCAGAAACTCAACTAACCTCACCAGTCACTGCATTGACAACATCCAGCCCATCACACTGATTTGATCTGGCATTCTCAAGGCACCTTAAATTACAGCCTAATTACAGCCAGACTCCAGTGGGAGAGCATAAGGACATACTTCCTGCAGTGAAAAAGGGCTTGCACAGTGGGGACAGTAGCATCAGCTTAGGATCCTACCCAACCACATCTGCAGGGCTTATGAAACAGGAGGCAGCAGGATGGAGGCCAAGTCTATGTTCCCTTACAACAGTAACCCAAGGTGAACAAGTCCACACCTAGCCCAAAGAAAGGTGGCCTCAGGAATAGAGCCAGTGCAGTGATATTGTCCTGCTGCCTGTCAAGGTGATGAAGGAAGAGAAAAAGGAGATTTTTCAGAATAGAGGATGTTCTGTTTCAGCCAAAGACACTGTAGCTTCCTGCCTGGAGACTGCCAGTTTGAGCATTCAAAGTTTTCCATTTGGTAGGAAAAATCCCCAGTATTATATTTTTATATCCCATCTTTAACTTGAAACAGACATTTAAACAATGTATTTCCTGCAAGATGAAACAACCCAGATTCCCCAAAGGGCTCTATCCACAGTTACTAGAGGGAACAAACAGTGATGCCCAGCTTGTGGGTAGGAGCAGGGAGAACCTGAGTTTGGAGTTTACAGCCATGCGCATCTCTACTCAGGACCTGAAGCAAAGCAACAGATGAGCTTCTGCAAAGAATAGATGGCTCGGCTCAGAAGCTGCCTTCATGCTGTCAGTGCTAACCAAGGATGGCAGAGTTGTTTTGTTCCAAATGTTCTGTATAAAATTGGAAATAAGAACCAAAGCAAGAGCCATTTTGTGGTTCATATATTGTAAGAAGAAAACCAATATAAGCAAAACACTGTAACTTTTATATATAAACTCATGAAAATACATTGCCTTAATATGTGTTTTATTCCCCAATTCTCACATCTTAAAAGTTGCATATGATAACTTCCTATGAATTAGAGCACTTTGAAGAGGCTGTGAAACTACTTTTCAAAGGAAAATAAAACAAAACATAGGGAACAACCCTTGAACATTCCCAAATCCTCATCTGTAGAATGTGTATGTGAGACAGAAACACAACCACCTAAGAGGATTCGGCTTTACTGATTCAAGTCACGCCATGCTTGTAAATTCTTTGCTGGTCAGGCAGCTGGAGGTATTTTCATTTCAGGCCCAGGAAGCAGGGCTTTATTTCTACCAGCAATCACTTAGCAGCTTTTCCTTCTGAAAGGCACTGAGAAAATGAAGGGAATTAGAAGGCGGCATCCAAAAATGACAGTTTCCTGAAAACACTGTTTACTGGATACCTGAATTTGAGTCTTTCTATTGAACTTCCTTGCTTTCCCTAGTTCACCTCCAATCTGGGTGACAGTGCTGATCGTATCTGTCATCATCAGGTTTTCTTGCTCCTGTGTGAGAGTATCTGAAATTCAAGACCCCCAATCCAGACAATGGAAGTTCTCAGTGCAGTAACAACTACATGCCTCACATGCTCTCATGAAACCAGTGGCACTCTGGTAAGAGGTTCCAGCACTCAGGAATACTCCTGGCTGAAGCTACACATTATTTGCACAGTTGCTCATTTGAATAAGGATTTTCCTTTTCCTTTCTTAGGAGCTTGGTACCCTTCCTATCAGCCTTCTGATGAAGAGATACTCTTCTTTCACTTTCCTCTACAGAAAAATTATTAGCTTCTGAGAAGTAACTTTATCACAAAAGCTATAGGAACTTGTATTTTCCTCATTCAATCTCTTTTCAGCTCATTATCTTACATCACTTGTGGGAATTGTATCACTCATTCCACCTTATTTAGCTATACAGTCACTGCAAACTGACATTTATTCTGCACCTACCCACAGAAAAACTGACATGGTTCTGTACCAGCATCCCTGCCTGATAAATACGTTCAGAGCAAGTCTCCTACTTACGCCAGCTCATTACAGTAGAAACGCTACCTTATAATTGACTTTATTGATATGTTAAATACTCTTAGCATCTTGTCAACCCTCCAATATGGTCAATTACTAGGTAATAGTGCCCACTTCCACATCCTTATTACTTCAATGGTAAGATCAATAACTAAGAATGCACAGCACCACTGATCACCTGCTGGTGAAAGGTTGCTCATGCCCTGAAGGAATAAAGAGAATAACCCCACCGAGTTCTTTCGCTGATTCTGAGGATAGCAGAGCTAGGAACATCTGAATTCCCCAGTGCTTCAGGAAGTTTCTTCATCCCCAGCTCTACCTCCACCAGAATTTCTTGATGAATCACGAAGAACAGAAAAATCTATTTGGTGATGTTAACTCACTGTAGAAAAGCCCCGAAGTTCTGCCTCCTCTGGCTGAGTGTCAAGGATCCCATGACTGACTACAAGTGCCTTTGCTTGGTTTTTTGATGTCAACCTATTAGTTTCCTTTTCTTTTGTTCTCTTTTCTTTCCATTTTGGTGGGGCATGGTCCATATGGATTATATACATGCCTCAAGATTTCAGGTTTAACTCCTTAATTCATATTACAAAATTACCTGTCCCATTTCCTCTCAGTCTTTAGGACCAGGTCATAATGTAAGACATAAAAATACCTTAGCTTTAATGGCAGAGTTATAATATTGATTGGACATCTAAACTGGACATCAATTCACTACCTTACTAATAAAGAAAGACATTAAATCCAGAACGTTAATCCTGCTTTGAGACAAGTGATGTGCTTCAGTAGAAGCTAAGCTTAACAATTTCAATGTGCTGTCAAGGTCAGGTAGCAGGGACAAAAATTCACACACAAGAGATGTTTACTCACACTATGAAAACCCATCCGGTGGTATCCTTTTTGTCTCTCCATTTCATGTCAAGAGAACTTGATCACTTCAATGAAAGGACTATTTACAGAGCGAACAACTAGCAAATCATCCACTCAACCTCCACCTAGAGATGTTCAATGCTAAAAGGAAATCACACATTGTGTTCTCTAAGAAAAACCTAAAGCCCTTGACTTCTACCTTCCTTATTCAGTGATGGGCTTCGGCACATGGAAAGTCTGGTTTATTTTTCTTTCTTTATGTGCTGGTGAGTAATCCAGCTCTTTGAGTCAGCTCAGTTTACAATTGTTCAACAAAGTTTCCATAACCTCCAAAGCCTCCATGTATTGAAACCAAGGAAAGTTTAAAATGTATTTATTATTTTTGCCTGTAAACTCAATTTCACTCTTCAAAGTCTGCACAGTAGAAAAAACACTGTTCTCTGAGCTGAAAGGGAAATAAACCCTATGTACTCTCACATTCCTAGGACACCTAACTGACACAGAGATGTGGCATAGAAAAGTATTTCACTGCTTTCAAATACTTACTATAAGATGCTGCTCTCTACACTTCTCCATACCCATAGGAAACATCCCTTACATGAGTAAAGGGAGCTTTCTAAAATTAAGAACCTGCCACTTTCTGGAAAGCTTTATCCAAGAGAGCAACCTACCATATGCATTAATGTAAGGAATGGGAATTACCCTCAAAATCCTCACGTCAGTTATCATAGCTTCCCCTCAGAATCACACCAAAATGCCCCTTCATGTATTCTCCCCTTAGAAAGGACCTGGGCATAACACTGATACACTCATTGACCTCAGAGAGACAAAAAGCTTTCCTCAGGTCAAAGAGTAAAAATGGGTGCGGGTGAGTTTACTGGAATTTTCATACTCAGGCTACACATAAGAATCTAGCCAGAAATCCAACTTAATCCACACCAGTTGTCTGATGCTGAGGTATTTCTTTAAAGCCTCCAACGGGCTCCATTTTGCTGTATTATTTTGTCTCGTTCTGATATTCCTACCAGCTTATCTTTCAACCAGAAAATTCCAACAAAGAGCCATTAGCATTACTGTGTCACAGAATAACTAGAGATGGCCCAAGAATAACAATTCTGGCTATATCATAGTGACACCAGTCAGACATGGATGCTGAAAAGTTAGCTCCTACGTTTCTGTATTCAGGTAGATGAGTTTAAATGAGATGATGACAAATGCTGTGCTTTCAGAAATCCCACACTATTGCATGACTTGGGCTTTTTCATCCAGGAAGAATTCCACAGATATATGACATCCATTTCCAAAGCACACATACGGATGAACCCGTTTTGTCCCATTCCCCAACTCCTTCCAAAGCTACCATGCCTCTATTCTGAACACCAAAAGAGAACTGCACTCTGCCCATTGCACACTTCCAAGCTGGCTGTTTCTGCCAGAACTGCTTCACCCGGTTTTAATTGCCACCAACATAAATGTCAAATGTTGTATTACAAGAAATGAGTCATGTCTGTGTTAATGACAAAGAAAATGCTTTATGGAATGGATTCAAAGCTTGCACAACACACAGATCCTTGTCTTTTTTTAATATACTAAGAAATTTCTGTGTTTCTGGACTTTTCAGGAAATTATCTGCAGGGCTTCCACAGTAATCACTGGAGTCTATAGAACAGTCTTCTGGATTGCCAAAAAAGCTGTTGAAATCTGCTCTAAATCAGTAATGTCTCCTTTAAGGAAGGAGGGGAGAGAAAGGATGGAGAAAATAAAAAGTTCTCTCAAAGTAAAGCTCCTGGTTTTGAAGTTCTCTGCTTTTAGCAAGTTCTGTTCTATTTAATAGCTTCCAGAGTCAAGAAGGTCTCAGGTAGACCTGACTTACCTAACCACATGAGCAATTAGTTCCTCCAGACAGTATGTCTGTTGTAATGTAGTTCACTTAACTTCACATGGTGAATCAGCTCACTTTGATGGTGCAGTTTTTTTCCTTCCCTCCTATTATTTCTCTCCCTTGTCTCTCGACAGCTGCCTGTCTTGACATCTGACCTCCACTTGCTCCATGGATTGACTGTTTCAGGCACTGTTAGGGAATTAAAATCTCTGCCCATTCCCCTGAGAATGTGACTACACCCCCAAGTTCACTGCAAGATCCAGGTCTTGCAAATGCAAACTGAGCGCTGCTTCCCTTGGCTTGGTTTAATTTAAGTTTGATTAAGAACGTGGCTGCTGTTTCCAACATGAACCTAAAGGGAGACATTAGTTTCTGATAGATGCTGCCTTCAGCCTCAGCTGCTGGTTTCAAGCACATCTCAAAACTCACAAACCCCAGCAAAATCCTGCCTGACCTACAAACAACAATTAGCACAAAAAGCCACTTCACATTCTTTGATTTGCTTTAAAGCCAAATGTTTTGATAGTCTGCCTAATTGCTCTGGGAGCTTGGAAGAAAACGTTGAGATTAACTAAACAGGAAACAAAACGAACAGTGCTTCAGCAGATGAGGGGCGACTACAGTTAACTGAACTGTTTGCTTAAGTATCAGCGTATACAGAGCCATGTTACAGTGAAGATGCTGCCAAGTGCTTGTCTTTTGTTGTGTAAGAATGTCACTCGGGCACTTGAGCTCTGTTTCCTACAGTCTGTCACCCAGCGTTTCCAACAGGTATTACATGTTGCTAGACCTCTTCCACTTGTCTTTGTATTTAGCTTCACGTAAGCAGTTAGCATCCCTGGCAGTGTTCAAGGCTGGGTTGGACATAGAGGCTTGGAGCAAGCTGCTCCAGTGGAAGGTGTCCTTGCCCATGGCCGGGAGATGGAACTGGATGAGCTTTAAGGTCCCTTCCAACCCAAACCAGTCTGGAGTTGTATTATTCCATGATATTTTGGCTTTCATTTTTGAAAGTCATTTAGATTTAGATCTCTTTCCTTAAACACCACCCTAAAAAGACTCATTTAAAGAACATGTTTGTCTCCTGGTAAAAAACTTCAAACCCCTGAAGTTTCCTAATCTGCATTCTTCAGGTGGTCAGCATGCAGAAAGAATGCAGGGAAAATCTACATGCCTCAAATTAGATGATGTCTACATACATACATACATACACACACTATAAATCTAACTATATCACTATATACCATATTCTACTTTCATAGCATAATGAGTACAGCTGTGAACATAACCCTCCCCAGAATAGGTGAGCCACAAAGCAAAGGCCAATGAGCTTCTCTCCCTTCTTTGCTACCCAACACTGACACATTTCCAACTTCATGAATAGGAATGGACCCACCTTTCCCTAATGCATCCTTGCCCCTGCAAATTTGGACCACTCATTAAAATGAATGATGCTTGATCTGCACTAATGGAAGATCTGGCCCTGAGATTTCTTAGTGCTATAACCTCTTGGAGACCTAAACTGGAGGTGTATCTGCCCTTGTGTTTTGCCTGCATGGCCAGTACCTCAACCTCATTGAAGATGCAGAGAATACAAAGCACAACGATAACCCTCACTACTGCAAGCAAGGATGCTATTATTTTTTAACATTACATGCCAGTGCAATCTAAAAGCATGCACTCTACAGGACTCCAGAGCATGTTGTGACTCTGGCACTTCACCCCAGAGACGTTCTGCATTCCCTATAGCCAGCCAAGTTACTTCCTGGTAGTGCACTGTTTTTACTGTTCATGCCCGTCCTGTGGAACACATGCACGAGTTTTGCTTTGTTCAGGGACTTCTTTGGGCTGCTGCTATTCCAGAAGCTAAAAACTCATTTCTATTGCCAGGAAGCAGATTTCCCCATCTAACTTTAGCCATAGCGTAAATCATCTTGAGGTTCCTCCTATAATCAATGGAAAGAGAAAAGCGGAGTGAACCACCATGGAGACTGAGGTACTTACCTTAATGGTGGAGGATGAATAGCCATCACTGTCTCCCAGTGGAATGGGGCCAGGGGCAGGACATGCTCAGCTTCCATGCCCCTGGCAGGAGAGAGCTGCTTTGCTCCAGGGTTCCAGTTCAATGCTGGGACTGGGCCAATGCCCACTGCATCATCTCTGCAGTGTCAATTCCCTGTTATAGAGGCCCAGCAAGATCACAACATTAGGAACAGGGAGTAGCATGCATGTGACAAGGAGCAAAGAGACAAAGGAGAGAACGATACTGTCAACATAGTCCTCTGAAATCCCAGTAATCCACCCAGGCTGGCCCTGGGACCCAGCACATCCCAAACTGCATTTCTTGGACTGCCACTTACCCACCAGGCACAGCTGTGAAACCCAATCACTAAAGATGAAGAACAAATTCAAGTACCTGCTCCTCATCTGAGGGGCAATTACATTAAAATTTGCCTGCACTGCAGAGAAACTTTGAGGCAGATCTGACAGCAAATGTTCAATGTAGAAAAATAAAGCAAAGTCCTCTCATCTGCATCCCTCAAAATGCTGTCAAGTTAACACTGCTCCGTTCACTCCACTCTTGCTGAAGTGTACTGGATCAATTTTCCATCTTGTCTACAGGCACAGTGAGTCTATTACAATCACAACAAGTGATTTCAGTTGACTCCAAGAGATGTTGTTTGCCTCATTAGCACATGGAGCTAAACCCCAGCAAAGATGGTATTTCTTGGATGTACTTATTCAGATTTCAATCAGCAAGAAGCACTAATGCTCATGAAAACTGTTTTGCCATCCGGTCCACCCGTTCTTACTGTACCTCTATTGATAGCTGGCTGCATACTGGAGCAACTGCTTTCTGAAACAGGCGATCCTGTCATCCTGGAACACAAATAGCTTCCAAATATATCAGTTGTCTCCTTAACGGAGCAGTTCCATTAAGGAAAGCAGCACTCTTTTCCATAAGCGACTCACCGCACAACTCATTGCCATGGGCAAAGCTATCAGATCTCTGATGTTATTCTTTGACTGCCATGGTGAAAAGAGACAATTTGGAGAGATCATGAAAACTATTTGCCAAGACAACACTGAATCTCACGTTCACTACTTAAATTCAACTACTTCTGTCCATGTAATGTGGGCTATAAATGTATAAGACACTTCTGATACTAACAAAATGCACAAAGCCATCTCTGAACATCTGACATTTCTCCAAAGAGTAAGGCTGGAGTAGCACTGGATCTAAAGCTCTTTTTCAGAAAATGGAAACCCTGCTCTCACTTGCAATGAAGCTGTTAGAGATGGGAAGAACCCGGATTAGTGAGCAGGGGACTGCCGGCGGTGCTCGTGCAGCCCTGGAGTGGGATGCGCCCGGGTAAAAAACCTCTCCACAAACAAGAGCAGTTCATTGTACCTCAAACACAAACAGTGACAGAAAAGGAACACTTCTTTATAAACAAAAGCATTCCCCAGGAGGGGAAAAAAAAGCCAACAGAATTTAACTGCAGGAGTATTTAATAAGAAACAGCCCATTCCTGTCTCTTCTTCTTTTAATTTAAAATAAACATGAACCAGATCTCTCCTATACAACACCATCATTCCCTCAGAAGAAACAGAAAGGAATTCAAAGGTCACCCTGGAAAATGTGGTTGTTGGAAAACTGAGGAAGAGACTTTTGTCTACCAGTGATCCTTGAGGAGTCTCTGGTCTGATCCCCTCATGCAAACTGCAGGACCAGAACCCCTATCACAATGTTCACTCTGTGCCTCAGCTCCATCAGACTCCTCAATCCACTCAACCCCCTCCCAGCAAGAACTGCTCAGAGAGCTCCACACCTCACGAGAAGCATCATCCCCAGCCACCATCAAACAGGTCCCTGCAGCACAGCACCTGCATTAGTCCTGTGGCCGAGGCAGTTTCTCCTCCACATGTTCTAGCTGTTCATTCGAATGGTGACAAGGATCTCGAAGCAAACAGAACGGCAGCAGTCAACCTTCCAATGACTTGTCTAAAGCTATTAAACTTTAGGGCATATTACACAGAACACCCATCGTATCTGTGCATATACTCACTGTATAAGCTATCTAGAGCTCAGCCAAAAGCACACATGCATTTCTGATTGCACCAGAAAGAGAGAAAAAGCAATTGCAAGACCCCCCCATGCCCCAGTTTCACCTACCTCCATTATCAGTTAGCAAATAAATTCTCCTATTTTGCTATATCTAGTAACCAGGGCAAACTACAGCACGGTATGAGAAACCACAAGGGTTCTTAAAAAGACAAGAGTGGAAGGAAGATGCTCTCCACGCACCACAGTGGCTTTTACGTCAGAAAACCAAGTCCACGCAGAGTTCCCGATACGCCACACTGGAAAGCCTGAGCCGTGTTGCAGTAACTCACTTGTAACACTGACCGGCCTAAAGGAAACCTGGCAAGAAACTCCTTGTACAACAACAACCCAGGCTTGCAATAAAAGCCATCTGCAAAAGTGCCAATTATCCTTCTCAAATGATTATGTTCCATCCAGTTTTGCTGACAAGCAAGTTATGCCACATTTTAATAGGCAATAAAATGTATTATTAAATAATTAGTAGCTAAGAAACAGAAATTAGAGGGCACTTCCTTTCACATACATCCCCCAGTACTTCAAACTATTGATTTAAAGGCAACTCGATCCTCTAAAGAGGACAAAATGGAACCTGATACAGCAGTTTACCAGGAGACAATTACAAGGCTAATGATTGTTCGCGGAGAAATGAAGCAGAAGGAAATTCTAGAGAATTCCACCCTGCTCTGTTTTGTCTGATCTGTCTCTAAATCCCCCAAAGAGCTAAAATTTCTCCAAATCCATTCCTTGCTCTGAGGCCATTAATTACAGTGTTAAAGGTAAAGAAGTATTGATGTCTTTCCCCTGCTCCCTCCATTCCCCCCAGGTAACGTCTGGTACTTGCTCAGCCTTTAACGTACGGTTGCACTAACTGGAAAAAGCCCCACTAAGACCAATTAAGGCCTTTACTAAGAGGCTGAAAAGAAGACAAATGGAGGCAGAAAGCCCGATTACAAGGAACCTTTGTACAGATGCAAAGCAATTAGAACAGTCTCAAGGGCTGGCCAGTGCAGTACCTACTAGTAAAGGATTTTACAGCTTGTCTAAACTTGGAACAATCTGTCAGGCTCTCTTTTCGGTGGCGTGTAAAAGCGAACCCTGTATTAGTGTCATGTATCGGCTGATAGCTGGGTATTGGTTTCCCTGAGCATGTTAAATCTGTAATGCCGGTCTCTAGGTCCCTTGTGGAAGACAATAGTGTTACACAGTCAGCTCTAACTTACAAGGAAAGAAGATATGCCTGATGTTAAAACACGATAAAACACAGAACCAGCTCTTTCAAGCTTCTTTTATTTGCCTAATGCTAATCCCTAGAATGTCTCGAATTCACTGCACTGTGCTGCAGAATTTGGCACAGAATGTGTAAGAGGTGAAAATGTTTGTCCTGAAGTCTTCATAATAAAAACCAATTTTGCAGTGACTCAGTTTCAGGCAGCTCTGAATCTCAGGTCACTCTTTTGAAAGAACAAAAATAAAAGCCAAACCCACACTTCTAAGAAATGAGAAGTGATCAAATGGTACCCAAGAAGTTCTCCAGTACCATGTGTGTCCTCAGATGCCCCAGACCCTAACTCACACCAAACTTCTCTGAAATGATTCAACATCTCTTACACTAGGAAATGTCCCTCCCCAGTGGTAAGTACTCATCAGTCGCTGCTGTGCTAGCAGGGGTTGCTGGGGGAAATAATCTCGGCCACCAGCCTGCTACATTCTTTGGACAATCAAGTCTTTGCTAAGGTGCCCAGACCTGAGCCCAGCCAAAACTCTGGTTTCCCCTAAAAATGTGGCTCAGAGAAAAAAGTAAGTGCAGCAATGCTGCATGCCAGGTATCACACGTGAAATTCAGGTTTAATAATGTCTGGGGTTTCAGTAAAAGAAATCTGGACACCTACCATGAATATCCTTCACATTACAGCCACAGCCTAAGAGGGTTTATTTGTTGGCAGAACCGACAGTCAGCAGAGCTGTTGCTGGCTGGGTTTAAAAGTCAGGGCTATAAAAGTATCCCCCAATGGCCACCTCTCCAACCAGTCTCATTTTCATGGTGTGAAAAAATGCAAACACACAAAGATTATTTCAAAGCAGCAAGCCAAAAAACCCACTACACCAGGACATGATCTTTAGTAGTGAGGTCGGCAGCGCACCTTTGCTCTATGAATGACTTAAGTGCTATTACTCGCTGAACTTCGTACTGAGCACCAAAGACAAGAAGGCTTAATGCACCACCTCAATGCAAACCAAGCTAAACCCACTCAAAATTATTTCAGTAGGTATATCACAGTATATTGAAATTAGGCTCTCCAAAGACACCCTCCATAGCCATTATTCCTCAGGGTAAGTCACTGCGTGTTCCAATGTTTTGAATTCACCTTAGATTTCAAAACACAGAGGGAAAGATCACACACAAAAATTGAAGTTTTAAGGAAAATATTACAACATGTCAGATACCTGCTTCACTGCTCTGTGAGGATTCAAGTATAACTCTCTGTATGCTGTGCATCCCTCTACAGACAGACTGCAGCCAAAGACAGTATTTGTCATCTGGTGCTCTCAGCAATAACAATTCTGATCTGTACATCTTTTCTCTCTCCCCCGCACACAGGCACAGCTTGCCTCAGGTAAAGCTGAGGGCTAAGATGCTCTCACTCATGATACATCCATGATCTGGTATCTATATTTTCCCCAGCTGAAACCACTCACTCAAGCACCTGATCAGCATCACTATGATGCTTTCTCACCGTATTGGAAAAAGCTTTGGAGTGTTTTTGCACTCTGCTGTAATCTGACTGAATGAATCAAAATTGCCTCTGTTTCTCCAAGCCCATTCTTGAAAGAGGCATTCACCCATCCATTTATTTCCAGGGTGCCCTGCCAAAGCATTGCAAAAAAAAAAAGCACACTCTAAATTTTGCTCTATTGATATATAAATACAGTCACTTCAGCTAAAGAGCCAATGAGTCATTCTGATGCCGAGTAACTTGATTAAATCTATATTAAGGTAGCAAGTCTTACTGCATGGCCTTTAACACTGAGTCAGGAAATAATGAAGTTTTAAAGCTAGCTGGTGAAAGATAATGCCAGCTCTGGTTTGCTGCTGCAGTGCTGATAAAGGAAGGGGCATACAATTGAACATTAATTAGGTACAAGCAAACATCTTTGCTAATAGCTCATGTTCTCATTCCTAAAATGTCAACAACAGATATTAGTGCCAGATGCTGGTATAACATCTCCCACGACTGGGGCTGGGACATGGGAATAGACGAGTGCATTAGGAGAGAAGCCAGTGCTGTCGGGGGATCTGGCATGATGTCACGAGAGCAGTAAACTTCCTCACGAGGGATTCACCAAACCAGCCTCTCTTACTATTAATGATGATTCGTGTGTCACAGAGTGAGGCCCTGAGAAGCAAGCTGGAAACAGTGAACTGGCATAACCTGTGAACCACAGACTGGAAGACTCACGTATAAATCGCTGGAGGCTTTTCCAGTTACCTAGAATCTTCCAGACAAATTGCTGTAAATCCACTGCCTCAGTTTTGGTTAAAAAAAGGCTCATTGTGTCACAGGAATCATCACAGTGCTGGGCAGGTCAGGCCAAGTGAAATCAACGTGCAGACGAGGCCCTTAGTGACATAGTTTAGTGGTGGACTTGGCAGTGCTGGGGTAATGATTGGACTTGATCCTAAAGCTGTTTTCCAGCCGAGTTGATTCTATGACTCTATATAGGACACAGGATTTGACAATATTATAGGGCATCAACAGTTCCTTCCACAAGGCTTTCACTGTAGTGAGGGCAAAATACAGAAAGTGGAAAACCGAAAAAACTAAGGAAGCAGCAGCAAATCCTAAATCTTACTGCCACTGAAAAGGCTGGGATGTACAATTCCCCAAACATTACCTCAAACAAACTTCTAGCCAGAGAACAGAACTTAACAGCAGATGCATTTTTTGGTGGAACTACCAGAAGTGGATGCCAGCACCTCATCTAGAACCATGGCAACCAGTAGCACAGTGGCACCAGCCACTCACCAAACCATGGGGCAAGCTGCAGAGGCTGGACATAAGCTGTGCCTTTGTGCAGCACCCCAGCTTTCCTGGGAACCCCCTTCCAACCAGTGATCCCTTCATCAGACCAGCCTTGCTGCACAGGTTTGATATGAGCAATGAACACAGCTCGAGGTGCATAAAAACCCTGTAAATAATGCATCTCTGTAACGACATTTGAACTCAAGTTTAATCAAATCAAGCAGGATCCTTTCAAATATCACTTATCCTGTAACTGCAATTTCCAAATCTCTCAAATCCTGGCTTTCCTTTTAATCTCACACGAAAATTGTATTACACTAATACTGTTTACATCTCATTTCCTCTTTTCCATATAAAAATATCACTGACTGCATTTCAATTCTTTCCCACTGCTCTTCTGCCATGCCATAAATCCCATGGGCCTTCCATGGTTCAATCCCTGTGCTGTTTGTCGCATTCAAAATACCCCCTAGCACCTCAGCTACGACAGGCTGGACTGTGACCTACTCTCAGTGCCAGGTCCCACCACTTCCAAACCAGCCAGGTAAGTGCTCAGACAAGCCTTACGCCAGGATACAAGTGTAACAGTTCCATACCACGCCTTGGCTCTAACATCAAACCACAGAATGAACCAGGTTGCAAAAGACTTTTAAGATCATCAAGTCCAACCATCAAAGTGGTTGGAGCAGGAACAGACTAAACCAAAACTCTTCATTCCAAAACCTGTAAAATCCAGCAATTTTCCTGAAGTCATAAATCATGCCTACCTTCCTCCCTGGCTCTGGAATGTCAGCCCTGAAGCCTTCTTTTGGTTTTTTTTAGTGCAATTTCAATAAATTCTATGGAGTAGCACATCTGCTTCTATAAGAATAGCCCTAAATCCCCAGCCCTGAAACCACAAAAGATCTAGAAAGTCAGATGGCTCCAGAAAGAGTCGCTAATTCTTCTGACACAAAGAACATCCATTGAGGACTAAACTCAGAAACAAGGCAGTATTTCCATTTGCCTGGTTAGGAACTGCTGTATATTGTACGCTTTCCCTTCTCAGCTGAAAAACACATTGCACAGGTACACCCTGAGGCCACAGAATCAGTGAGAAGCATTCATCTGCACCTTCCCCCCATCTCTTCTTACCTGCACTCAGCTGCTGTTGGGAAAGAGGCTCAGGGTGTATCCCTCCTCGCAGGGGTGAGGGAAGACATCTCTGTCACAGCTAACAGTAATACTGCTCTGCTAATCACTCCAAACCAATCCACCTGAGCTCATTAGCAGCTAAATGCAATAGCAGGCTACAAGACCTTCAGCAAAACCACTGGGCAAAAGCAAAGCCCCACACACAGGGTGTGAACAAAGAACATTTTTAAGAGAGACACCTTTAATTATGGTGTTTATCTTTTGATTTTCCAGAGACCTTCAAGTCCTTCAGCAATGAGGCTGTGCAACTGCAAAGTCGTGTCAGGAAAACATTAGATCGTGCAGAAAGGATGTAAAGGAATGCAGTTACCAGCAGCACAGCTCAATTCACAGCTCAGATGAGATACTGATGTACTGAGCTCTGCTCACCCTCCAAGTCACCAAAATGCCTCCTTCACTGTAAACCCAATAGCTTCACTGCAGACAGGGAAGCCAAGGGTCCAATGAGACCAAATCATCATTACTGTAGTGAGGGCCTTACCTAAATATGCTCCTGTA
The DNA here is from genome assembly GCA_002631895.1 of Agapornis roseicollis. Lineage (NCBI taxonomy): Eukaryota > Metazoa > Chordata > Aves > Psittaciformes > Psittacidae > Agapornis > Agapornis roseicollis. Next base: position 340,139 of record NDXB01004560.1, read on the forward strand.
CACTGGGAAAAAGTGATCTGAGAGCTATGCAGCAGCTCCCAGTTAAAGCACAACTGGATTCCTTGGCACTCCTCGTCCTGCCCTTCACTTGTTCCCTGTGTCTCTCCACATGGAACTGCCTTTGTGCTGCGTCAACGCAGCTCCAGGAGGGGTGGACATGCTTCGCTATGCCATGAAGCAGATTCCTGTACTTCCTCAACCTTCCAAACGTTTCCAAATTGTAAAATGAAATTATTGCTGGTAAAGACCAACCAGTACAGACCCATTAGGCCAAAATGGGGCCAACCAAGCTTTCTGCCTGTCTTTCACACAGCGTTTCTCAAGAAGGGGGAAACACAGCATTATAATGAGTCTAATTGTACTGTGAAGGTTGATAGCAATCTACAATCACAATTATTTGCAACAAGGCTCAATATGGTTTTACCTTGCTTGAGACTGATTACCACAAAACAAGTGCAAATCTGTTTCACAGCAAGATGAACTACACAAGAAGCAAATAACATTCTATTTTCCATCCCCCTTCCTGTGTTCTCATCTAAAAAGATATCCCTACAGAGAAATATGGAGCTTAGGAAAACTGGTGTTGTAAGTTCAGTGTTTAAACACTCACTTCTCATGTGGGTCCAAAATGTGACTTTAATCTTTGCACACTTACAACCCACACCTGATTCACTGGCATGAGGACTGTGTATTTTCATGGGATTATTTCCTCTATGCTTCCATGAAAATGGAAGATGAGGTCCATGTCCTCCCATTCCTGCCAGGCCACCTCCATCAGGAAGGCAGGCAGGTTGCTGTTTCTTTAAGGAATATCTCATCAGAAACACACAAAATCCTTGGAATCACTCTGAAAGAGAGGCCAAGGACATTCCTTCCCAAGCATTAGATTTGGTTTCACATGAGATGATTAGACTCATCCATGCTAATTACACTAGAAAGAACTAATTAGAAAAAGCTTCCATTCAGCTAATGAGGGCTGGGCCTTCACTAGCTCAGTGCTTAATTTTTCAGGTTGTAAAATATGACTTTACCCTCCTTCCCCTCTCTGTGTGCCATCACCACGTTCATTCTTGTAATAGGATTGATCATTAAATATCTGCTAAAGAAATATTTGTTAATACCTGCAAGTACCACAGTTTAAGCCAGCTGCACACTGATGGCTGCTCTATGTAATTAAAGTATCAATAGGAAGGGCTAAATCCTCTGCCAGCTGAGGGGAGCAAGCCAAAGGACCTACCTGCAGCCTCCAACCCTGCCCACTTTACCTGAGTCAGTGGGAATGGGTAACACAGAACCGCTAATGAATTCCATGTAGTGCTTCAGTGCAGCCTTTTCAATAAATACACTTCTTCCTCCCCTTGGGAATAATGCAGGATAAGGGATTTTACATGTAATATCATCAATGTGGGAGGAGAGTTTATTAAAAAGCAATGATACCACCTGATAAAGACTAACATCTCTGCCAAGGGTTATAGTATTTAGCAGGAAGCTGATGGAATGAGCATAATGAAAAGCTAATAAATCAGAGTCCTTCATTATACAATAAACTCATTAAGTTACTCCTTGAAAATGGCAAGCCAGACATAGCACAATATTGGTAGACGAGGAATGTTAAAAGCTTTCCTAGAAGATATAAATTCAAAGCCAGCCTTTGAGTTTTGCTGTATTTACATAGTTAGTGTCCATTTGGAAGTTTAATGAACAATATTAGGAAATATCTATGTGTTGCAGCATCCGTTCAGTGCAGAAAGTGGGCTTTTCAAGAGAGGGTTTTCAGACAGCCTGGCAGGGGACCAGCCCCTGCACTCCGTAAGATGATGTGTGAAATTAGTGCAAATGGAAATGCCAGAACTTCCAGGTTTATTGCAAAACCCTTTGAAAAATCAGATGCGTTCTTATATCAGATTTTTATTTTATTCATCCCCACGTATGCATTTCCCCCTGAAGCTACTAAACCAAATCTGTTTAAATGCATGACCAGCAAGACTCTGACTTTTAATAGGCTTAAGAAGACCCATCTTAAAATCCTAACTGTGCAACACCACGGAGTGTAATGAGGAATCCAAAACATATCAGGTCCTTATTCTGTGCTTTATGACAGAGCTACATAGGAACTGAACATCATTGGTCTCATTCTTACTTCAGCCACACTCATGTGAACGAGGACTAAATAATCACAAGTTAGTGGAATTAGGCCAATTTCTTTGACTCTTCCACCATAAGCAATGCTTTTTAAAAAACTTCAAGCTTCATAATCTTGATTTTTAAAACTATGGCTTCAAAAGGCCTATTTAAAAATTATATTTGATCACAGAATCATAGAATGGTTTGGGTTGGAAAGGCCCTTTAAGATGATCTAGTTTCACCCTTCCTGCAATGGGCAGGGACGCCTCACTCTAGACCATTTACTACTCTATAAAACAGACCATTATTATTATTATAAATATATATAAATGCACAGAGGAATACAGTAAATATTCCCCTTCGTTAAGTGACTTCATTAAAACATGTGTTCTTCTAATTCTAAACCAGAAAATAGGGGGGGTATCATTGAAATGGAGAGCAAAGCAATGCAGTGGTTTTATAGAGACAGATTTGAATGAAAGGATTCAATTCATAGCTTTCACTGTTGGCAGCCTGAAATCCACATAGGAGTAAACACAATGAGCTAAACCCAGTGTAAATGCCTGGAAATGACCCGAATTTCCTTTGCAGGAAGAATGAAGTCAGAATGATGTCAGAAATCACAGTATCAATTACAGTTAAATGTGCCTGAGTTCAGGTCATGGGGAAGGAGGACACAGGGAGATGGGTGGTTTTATAAGGAAAAGTAGAGCTAGGGATTTCACATGTTTTTTCTGTCTCTGGAACAAAATCCATATATTTGTAGGTAGGCCATTGGAAAGAACCAACCTGACTGCATTTTTGTACACGCGGCTGATTTACTTCACATGCTGTATAGGCCAAGAGGATCAAGTTAGGAGCATCTATCACTCACCCGTAGCATTTCTGTTACCTCTGCCAATACTTGCTACAGTCCTTCTCTATCAGGAAGGAATTAAATAGGTACAAATGCCTACATCCGCTCAACCTGCGAGGACTGCTGTCCTTAATAACCCATGTTCGAATCTTCTGGAAATCAAGGTTATTCCCCACTGATGCTAATGTCACAACATGTCACATTCATAACTGACAGTAACCTGGCATCAGAACTTGCAATACAATGTCCCATGTACATCAGTACACAGTACATCGGGCTGTGATGGGGGCTTCCAAAGCGCAGAGGTGATCGGCTCTCACGCTGCGGTGCTACCAGCCCACATGGACTCTGCGGGCACAGTCTGGTCCTGAATCCAGCACTGAATCCTGCCTGGCACTGGCAGATCAGAAGGACTTTTTTCAGCTTTGTACCATTTATCTGGGGAAGATGAGGTGGTAGGTACTGAAATCACCTTTTAAAGTTCACTACAGACCACAGATCATAGGAAGAAATGTACAGTAGAAGAGAAACTTCCTTTTGTGAGCAAGTTATCTGTCCACCCACCCACTGCACATCATCACCATGTGTGTCACTGCACAGACCTGTATGAGGAAGAGATCACTTTAGCACCACTTATTCCCAGGGCAGAGGGACAGCATTAACATTCCATGGCAGAGCTGTCTAGCTGAGGGCACTTTATATACAACCAAGCAGTTGACAGATCTACCTGGAAAGTGCCATTCTGAGAATAACAATCCTCCTCCACCCCAAAAGGAGATGATGAAGGTTAGGGGAAGGGAAGAGCCTGTGCAGACAGCTGTCAGCTGTGCCCTGTGAACATAATCTTCACATCAATTTACCTATGTCTTTAAAGCGAAGATGTGGGGCATTAAGACCTTACTAACACATGGGATTTAATACTTGGTTTTAAGACTTATAATAATAATAATAATAATAAAAACCTCACATATTGCACGAACCAGCCCCAAACAGGCAACCTTTATTATCTCTTATGTCAGCTGTGCCTAAAAAAAAAAATCAAACTGAAGTGAAACAGTGTGTACCCTTTAATAGTTAATCCTCTAACATGTAATTAGGCATTCACATGACAATCAGAACAGGACTATATTTCATGTTTGCCTTCCCTTTCAAAGCCTCTACTAGAGGGGCACTTACTCTGTCAAATCTGCTATAGTAATCAAAACATTGAAATTACTTCTTTCCACACTAAATATACTGGAACTGGTTGTTTGATTAAATGTAGAGCAGAGAGTGCAATTTGCTAAATTACAAGTATTCTGAACATGTAAATATAGTTTAATTACTGCAATTAAAGAAGATTACTGGAGATTGGCAGATGGGAATGTAATGCTGTTTTAATTAGAGTTTTTAATGCACTGTAACATAAGCATAATATTAACCCTTTATCCTGGAAAGGGCTGGCTAGTCCCTGAAAAAAGACTCTTTGAAACAGGCACCAGAGCCTGTGCTTCCTAACGAGACTTCCAGGCAATTCCCTGCAAAGCACCAGGATGATTTGGGAGTGTTTCAGATGTTGCTTGTAACACAGGCACTGCAGAACAGACACGTTCTGGAGTGCAGGCAGGAAAAACCACACGAGGTGGGCACGTTGTTTGCGCCCTAGATGAAAGAACATACGAAAATACAGCATTTGAGAGGATGGATTGTATTTCATAAGGAGTGCTATCATAGCTACATCACTAGAGATTTCAGATTCTTTCATGAAAGTTAAAGTACCTCACTCCCAAAGATTTACAAAACATGAAAAGAGAAAATGTTTCAAAATGCATTAGTTCAATTTTGAAAAACTGCTGCACAGAGACACAGAACAATATTGCCCGGGGCCTGGGTTATTACTACTCAGCCTCCAGAACAGTATTTGTTTCATAAAGTAATATTCCAGAATGTACTAAGCAATTTTTGTCATCTTGAAAGCTATCACTTGCAACATTTTATCCATTTAAGTCAATAGCCCATTAGAAATTCTAATTGAAAGTTCAATACTCTGCTTGGAATCTTACAATAGAGGTTGCCTTTGGAAAGCCATTTAAAGTCTTAATCTCTTTATCATTTGGTATTTTGAAGCCTAACTTTGTTCTTGTTAGGCAGATCAATGGCATTAATTTACAAAATGGGGGAAAATGTCACCCTTCATCCTTTAAATCTCAGGGCAGTGAAGAGCAACGTAAGCGAATCCGACCGTTGCTCTCCCACATTAGCAGAAAACGGTGCCATGGGAGGTCTGACCTACAAATTTTAATTACTGCATGAAAAATTCAGTTCCTAGAGATGAATAAAGACTTGAGGAAAAGCAGAAGTCCACCTTCTGAGTGACTGCAGAGCTTAACTCTTCAAAGGCTGCCTTGGTGAATGAAGCACCATGTGCTACCTTCAATAGGTCACGTCTGTAAGGGGTGACATCCACAAGCAACAGGAGAAAGGAAAAGGATTTTACCTACAAAGTAGCTCTACGGGTGGCCAAAAGAGATGGACACTGATGCCATCCTCTGCAAAGCAAAGTGTGGTGAGCATCTGGTTTGAGATGTTTCTGACTTTAAGATCACTCTACAGATAGTGAGTTCAATGGTGGTAAGCTCTTGCCTTTGTGGACATCAATGAAACCATTGCCATTTGATCAGCAAAAGGAGGATTTCACCCATGGGCTTTGCCTCCAGCACCACACAAACATATGCAGCAATTCTGGGTGTTCTGAACCACTGGTTTCACACCATGGCAGTGCAGGGAGGAGTAAAAATCCCAAAATAGATCAATGGAGCACCGCCAAAATGGCTCAACTTCACAGCAGCAAGAAACAGCTCTTCCCCAGGCAATTGTGAAAGGGATTGAAATATCCCACAGTTTGCTCCCTGTGATGCAAGCACAGCAAACTGACTGTGCTGCTCTGCAAGTGACAGGTTCAAGTGTTAGTTAGAATTTTTCCATTCCAGACACTGAGGTTCTTTGGGATGGGGTAATGTGGGGTGGATAGAAAGTTCTCCTATCATCTAAACCAGAAATACAGGACTTGGATCTCCATTTCAATGATGGCTACACTAATGGTCAGAGAGGCAGAAGAAGATTAATGACAGCAGAAGAAACCCCAACTGCAGCTGACAACCAGCTTCAGCACAACTTGGTATCAACATCATGATCTCCCCTGGGACAAGTTTTAGTACCTCTAATTCTGGTTGCCTACCTTAAGAAATGGAAGGGAATCACAATGAAGAAAGTTGTGGAGACACTTGAGTTCTATTTTCTGTAGATTACACTGCTCTGCCATGCTAATGTCAGTTGTTTCATTTATTAGCATGGCTTGGTTTTAATGTATCTCTGCAGACTGTGACTGAGGCCTTACCACATTAGGCACCGTGCAAAGGCAGAGCAAGAGATGTCCCTGCTGTTTACAGTACAGGGCAGACACAGTATGAAAAGGAAAAGGGGAAAGGGAAAAAAGAAGTCTTTCTAATCGAGGACTATCAGTAGCAAAGCAATGGCCAAGTGAGGAGAGGGAACAAGAACTCCTGCATGCAAGTCCTGACAGAGAAGCTCAAGAAGTATTTGGTGTATGAGAACTTCAGACCCCTGGCACACTTGCACTGGCTCAGCCAGTATCATCACTCCCACTTGCAACAGCAGCTTCTCCACCTGCCAGAACAACACAATAGCACTGAACAGCAACATGAATAGGTTTAGTCATTACATGAGACTCCATGAACCATCAGCTTAAAACCTCTACACTCTATCTTAAGAGCAATCTTTGTTAATACCTAATCATTGGTATTATGCTTGTTGGTAGAAAACAGATCTGCTCTCACAGCCTCACGGCTACATTCTGATAGAAATCTAAAGACATGTGTCATGGTACTTAACTTTTCTGCATTTAGATAATTGATATTTATTACCATTTCAAAGTAAAGGATTTCTAATGTCAAAACACATTTCCCTCTTTTCACAGTCTCTCAGTTAAACAGATTTATTATTTTTTTAGACCATCTTTTATCTATTTCTAGTGAGGAAGAAAAATATTTCTAAATTGTACAGGTTTCACGCAATAAATAACATTTCCATGTTTAGGGATGGTTCTTTAGGAATCCCCATGTTTTGTATACCTTGGGACTCTGCCCCCAGACTGAAAGCCTTACCTAGCCTTTACGCCTAGCCTCAGAACTGTGTGGCACTGAGATCCTCAGCTCCAGAGCCCCAGGTGCTTCACAGTTCTGATTTCCCAGTGCTGCCAAGTAGGGAAAACCAAGTATCTCGAGCTGAGCATCCATAAAGAGGCATAGCTGAAGCTACTGATCCTTTTCAGCAAGGCTGGTGGTTGTTGCACGCTCTTGATCCATGACTGGTAACGCTCCACTTCCTGAACCCGGAGCCATTTCCCAGTATAACAAGGCCCTGGAAGTGTACCAAAAGCTGTGTGCGTGGGAAGGGTTAAACCAACCTGAGCAGCTGAACCCCTGCAGCGCTCTCATAAGCCCAGCTTTTAGACAAATTGAGCAAAATAGTCCTTTCAGCTCAGCAGGCACATGACTCGCCACACAAAGGAGTCCTTCTGGAAATCCCATGAATACCCCCATTATCCTGAGGACTGAGCACAGAGCCACACATTTCACGCCCACTGCCACCTGTGATTAGCTTTTTTACAGTTATTACGGACTACTTTGATGGCGATGATTGTTTAAAGGCCTCAACAAGCCCGCTAATGTGACTTGAGGACTTGACTCCTTTTCATTCCTGGTTGCTCCAGCTATCACACTAATTTACGTTAGGCAAAAGGGACAATATAAGAAAAAATCTCCTCCAAGAAATCACTTAGCATAAAATTGATTCAGACTTTTAAAGAAACACATGCCGGGATCCCATGTTAAAGTAAATTAGATATATGATCAAACAAAGCTGAAGCTCTAGACTCTTGGGTAACACTAAGTTTTTAACACAAGAACAAAGGGAGAAGGAAAGAGTGGCTTCGGCCACTTGGTTTGCATGGAATTTTCCTTTGCTTTGCTTGGTGTTTTACAGTGCGAATGTGAAGCAAGGTGTTGGCTTCAGGGAAAATGTATTTTACTGTTTGCAAGAAGCGCTTCCAGACTGGATCACACTGTACCACTCATACAAAATAAACGGACACCAAGGGAGCACTAAAAGGGATTGGAGTACATGAGAGAAGATGCGGCTCCAGTGGTGATGAGCAAGGGCAGAGGTATGAGAATTTCTTTGCTGTCTATAGAGAGGTGGTGTTGATCCTAGTCTTGCAGTTCAAACCAGCACATGACAGTCCAGACCACAAAAGTACCTCAACATAGTCTGCAACTTCTCTAACAGTTTCTCTCCTCCTGTCTATATCCCTTGCTCAGTTAAGTATTCAGATGTCCCTGTAAGCCGAGTTGCTTTCCAGTTTCGCCATGCACACCTTTACTGAGACATTTCTTTCTGTTTTCAGGGCTATTTGGGAGGTAGAGGCCTAATAAATACTCCAGGAGCAGACATAGTTGTCCTTCAGCACTTTTTTACTGACACTGAACTAGATTTATTGTTCTGTCCTTGCCATTTTGTGCTATCTCTATGTTTCCTGGTGATACCACCCGCTGCCCAAGCTCACACCTCTGTCCTGGGGAGCAGGTGAATACAGTCCAGAGAAAGACCTGGTTCCAGTGCCCAAGCTGACCGAGCCTTCACAGAGGAGCAAACACCACTGCCCTTCATTTAAAACCAGTCATCAACACCCCCTTTTAAGCTTGTCACTGGTACCAGCTTGGTTCCAGCATAACACAGTGTAATTTATCCAATCACCCAGATCTAATAACAGAAACATACCGCTGCACCTCTGTAAACAGGACATGTTCAATTACACAAAGGAACCATTTTTCTTCTGAAGGCATTACTGTTCTACCCAAGCAGTAACCACAGCTTCCTGATGTAATAGCTAGTAGAATTACATGTGGCACAAGTATCTTAAGTATTTTCTAGACAGAAAACAAGATTTGTGAGTAACAGAGAGCAGGAGATGAATAGGAGTAGTTTTGGCTTTCAGAGTAGGGGGAAAAAAATGATGAAAAGATTATACAGCTTTTCTGGGGCATAATGGAGAGGACTTAATGTGTGGTCATACGGCGCCGACAGCTCGTTGCTGCTGAGTCCACCTATTACTGAAGGTTTAGGCTCTTTGTATGCTCTCACACTCACCTGTAAAAATCAACATAAACACAACCACAGTAAATGGATGAAAACTGTTTTAGTGCCCTTGCTTTGTTTGTCTGGTGCTTCCAATCTCCACAGGGCTGGGGCTTGACAGGATGGTTTTGGCCATAAGCTTATTAAATTGCTGCCTTTCTGTGGCATGAGGCCAGGCTCATCTCCATGGCACAAGGGTGCCACTCAGTCCCCTACACCACCAAAACTGCTGGCACAGTGAATCAGCTTACAAAACATCACAAAACACAAGAAGAAAAGCTGATAGAAAGGTCTGAAAAGCAAACATCCTATGAACTGGTTTTCACTGCAGCTCATGTCTCTATACTGTGATCAAGAGTGTCACAGGATGCATGACTGGGTTGGAAGAGTAGGAACAGGAATCCAACTGGTGCCAAACACCTTGCAACGTCAAAAGACAGCTTAATCCATGGTTTCTTTCATCCAGCTTTGCCCATCCTCCTTGTGGAAATGGAACAGCTGGCTTAGGTTTAGTCCTGCTCAGAGGCATTTTTCAAAGCTCCTTCTCTGAGTATTGGCATTAATGAAAACTTGGTATTATGGAGAAACTCATGAAGTTGTGAGATATAAGAGAAGCTCAAAGTAATCAGGATGCAGGCATCTCTCCACTATGGCCGTTGAAGAGTCTGCCATGTCTAAAATGATGCCACTATATGTTCAATTTTCCTCTAAGTTACACCACCTTTACATAGATCCTTTACATAGAGCCTTGTTTTCACAATAGCTGTAATATTCAATGGGACCTTATTTTCCATCAACTTTGGCTGAAAAATGTCAATACACTTCGAAGCCACTGAGGAAACTAGAACACAGCAAAGCATAACTGTTTTGGCTTTGCTTCCATAGAACTACCAAGAATCATCTCCTTTCCTTAATCTTTCATATTTAGTCCCATCTCACTTGTGATTACATCTGAAAATGAAGGGGATAAGGAGCCCCATGGACACTACATCACCCAGTGGATGCATGACTCTGTGTCACACTGGCTAACAAGTGAAGGCAAGAGGGTTAAGCATCCTCCATCTTCCCAGTAACTCTGTGCTTGGCCAGCACCGTTCTTCCTTGGTCTCCTTAATGAACATGGCTTTAATTGTGGTGGAACAGTTCCTGTTAATGTGATAACACTTATACTTGCAAACCCATTCATCATTATCGGAAGATGTATGCAGGCAGTTTCCATTAACAGGCCATACATGATGCTCACTGGAATTGCTGTGGTAATAGTCTAATCCAATTTGTCTTCCTAAAAATTCTAGTCTCTCGTAAGACATAACCCCCTCTTTGTACTTGCAGGGATCATGCTGCTTGGCACAGTCATCAATCTCTTCCAGGACTCACCAATCTAAGCTACAACTCAGGGAGAGCATCTGTATTTGGCGATAAAAGACAACAAAGACTCTGTTTCTTCAGGTTAAATCCCAGTTCTATTATAATTCAATGGGAGCTTTGCCACTGACTTCAAAGGGCCAGGAGGCTACCCCCGGCCGTGTCCTGGGAGAGCAACATGAGCTTAGTGGTGTCCAGGGGGCTGGGAAGAACGGCTCATTTCGGAGCAAAACCTCCTCAAGTTTAAAGCTGATCTTTCATTAGAGGCCACAAGGTCTGGTCTTCCCTAAAAATGTACCAAATAACTGCCTCACTGGAGGATTTTAAAGGAGCTGTTATTTCATGCCCCAGTCGTTTCAAAGCAGATTGGGTTAGTCTGGCAAAAGCAATTTCTAAAGGAGCAACATAAAATATTTAAAGATTTATAGAACAAGTGGCCCACTTAGGGGCTCATCTAAGTTTTACCAAACATCCCTGGTGCTGCCTGGCTATGTCAGCAAAAGGAGGCTGAGATTTAAATAAATAAAACCTACTAGAACATAATAACAGGCAGGGGAAAAAAATCTGATACACCCAGTTCCTCCTGGAAGGAATACTGAGCTCTAAGTGATCTCGGTACCAACGGCTATGTTTGTTACTGAGCTCTAAGTGATCTCGGTACCAACGGCTATGTTTGTCTATCCAGCTGAAAAGGAGACAGCTTTCATCTCGAGGCTGTGTGTTATTTAACTGAGCCGAAATTGTTTTCAGTGATGTGAAGTGCATCCACTAAAGATAATGATCCCATTTTGGATTTCTTTAACACAGGAGGCCAGGTGGATATACTGAGCAGAGAGAGAACAGATCTGGTGCTTCCATTAACTCCAGCAAGTCACCACGCTGCCGCGGTGCGGGAAATAGAAACTTGCAGTATTTTTACAACGGTTTCTTTTTGCTCCCTTCCCCTCTCATGGTGTCTTATGGCCTGCTTAGGAAGGGATTTACTGCAGAAACAGTGGAAGTGCCCCTAGAGTTAAACAAACAACCCATGACCAAGACCAGTGAGCCCATCTTCACCTCCAAGAAATGACCCTGAATTATATCATGTATATGGAGAAAGGCTGAGGGAGCTGGGCTTGTGCAGCCTGAGGAAGAGAAGGCTCCTGAAGGGGAAACCTTAGAGCAGCTCCAGTGCCTAAAGGGGCTGCAGGAAACCTGGAGAGGGGCTTTGGACAAGGGCCTGTAGGGACAGGACAAGGGGAATGGCTTTAACCTGCCACAGGGGAGACTGAGATGAGCTCTTAGGCAGAAGCTCTTCCATGTGAGGGTGCTGAGGTGCTGGCACAGGGTGCCCAGAGAAGCTGTGGCTGCCCCATCCCTGGCAGTGTTCAAGGCCAGGTTGGACACAGGGCTTGGAGCAAGCTGCTCTAGTGGAAGGGGTCCCTGCCTGTGGCAGGGGTTGGAACTGGATGAGCTGTAAGGTCCTTTCCAACCCAAATCATTGTATAATTCTAGAATTCTATGACTTATCTGCCCTGAGAATTCATTCCAATTCCTTTCAGTTCTGAAAGACATTTTAGAAAACTGCTTGAAAGAGTGGCCTCAAACACTTTCCTAAATCAGCAACAACTACATCCCATTGTACAGTGATGAACCCCTTTCTGTTTCAAAGCTGAACACGAATTATTGAGAAGGTCTAAAGAGAAATGGCCAGCTGTTTGGTGTACCACTGTTCAGTCTGCACTTCTGATGTATGAAGCATTCAAGGAAGTTACACCTCAGAGGTTTTCACAGCAAAGAGAAAGACAATAGCAGCCTCACCCCACTACTCCTGCAATTTCAAGTACCTCCTCTGCAAGTTCTGCTTCCCACACATATTACACTGGTGACATCAGCTGAGATGGCATATCAGACATTGCTTTCAAAACCTTGTGTTTTCAAGGTTATTTTGAGAAGCAGAAACACAGCAGAATACCACTAATACAGTCCAAGCCAGACAACAATGATATGCAGTGAGCAGGTAATACATGAGATGTCAGGATTCCTCATTTCAATGTAGTATGCAGAAAACAGCCTCTGAGGGCCAGCATTTTCTTCTTGAGTGAGCAAAGGTCTTACACTTGTACTTCACTTTAGTCACGTGTACAACCAATTATTGTAAGGTACAATATAGGAGTCTGAAGTGAGACCTACTTTCTCTGCCTTGAGTAACCCTCTGGATCAGTGATTTAATAAAGTCCACAGTACAGCTTTTCCTTCTAAATGCCAGAGGCCCACTTGTCTTCCTTTGAGGTTATTTGTTCATATTCAGCTCCCACGTACTCCAATGTAAAAGTGAGAAATTCGCTGTAGTTAGTGACTCACCAGGTTTGGTGACCTAAAGCTGGATTTGGGCCCTTTTAATCCCTGGAAGGAAGCTGCCAGATAAAGCTCAGGAACTTCAGCAAGAATGATGTGGTATTACAGCATTTCTATTTAATGGGTAGCCCTGGGTACCCGGGGCCATATGGAGGCAGATGGACCAGGCAATACATCTGTCTGCAATACATCGTTAATAACATTTCTTCAACTGCTGCCAGCCTGTGCCTGGATTTGTTTTCTCCTATTGGAGAGTCTGTTGGATGAGTCTGGGGTCCCTCATCCCACCTGTGGGCCAGACAACTTGTACCATCACAACAAGCTCCATGGTAGGTGACAAACTGCTGCCAGTGTTCACAGGGGAGGAAACCCTCCCCACGCTCCTGTCAGCTTTGGCCATTTTAGCTTTGCCAACAGGCATTTACAAGAGCATCAGAGGTTCTTCTAATGCCACCTTGTCTTTTCAGGTTAATTTATGCCTTGTTCTTTATGCCTGTTTAGTTAAGGACATGCTGCAGGTATAGAACAGCCACCTGGCTCCTCCGTTTTGATCTGGCTGGCAAATGCCAACACCTTTGAACAGCAGGTTGCTAAATAACAAACAGAGCGTGTCTTTAGAAACACCTGGTGCTGTCTTCAAATGATCATTTTGTCTTGGTTAGTCCCTGGCACAGGCACCATGCTCAGAGGCATGAGGCTTCCCTTTCCTTCCTATGCCCACCTTCACCAAGTACAAGTAGGCACAACAGCAATTAAGTGCAGTAAAAGGTTATAATCCAGCCTACAAGAACATGAGGAACAACAACAACAAACCCACTTTCTGAGTGCAAAAACTTCAGGAAAGGGAAGGGAAAAACAAATAAACAAGGATGAAAGAAATGCCCAGTGGCAACCATTTTCAGTGTGACCTAGTGAGCTTTCAACTTCAAACCAGTCAGATCAAGAGCTTCCCAGTGGCGTCACCCAGGGATCTGTCATTCACACATCAAGCCTCCTTCACTCTGCCTTGTCTCACGCAGACATGCTGCCAGATACAGAAATATCACGGCCTTCTTGCATGACAAGGGAAACAAAACAGAACAGAAAAGCCCTCAGACCAACAGCAATCCTGAAATCCAAGTGTGCTGACAAGCCCTGACCCCATTGTCCACAAAAGGGCAACGTCACAAAGCAGACCAGGAAGAGGACGCACACGGAATGGCAATTGGGCAACCATCTGCTATTAAAATGCAGTTCAAGAGGGAGCTTCCAGTGAGCCCTCCCCACTCACAGAGATGATGAGAGCTGGGATTTACTGGGAGGAATCAATAGCTGCCCTGGGTGCTTTGCAAACCGAGGAGACAAGCTTCTTTTCAAGCTCACCACTTGGCCTCTGAGCAATTTACAGTGCGCTACAGAGATAGGGTGGTGGGGTTTGCAATGTCAAACAGGGAAACACACAGTTGCACCTCCACTATTATACAGCTCTTACTGTACATTGTTATACACCAGAAATGACTGATGTTGTTCGGAATGTGTCTTCAGCCTGACACTCCGAGAGGAAACCCAGCGGTCAAAGACTAATATTTTGGGGGATGCACAGAAGGACAAGAAGAGGAAAAGGGAAAGATACTTGTCACTATAGTTAAAATATGCAGTATCTGACTGAATCTACTTTTCCAAGACAGTTTTAAGTAGCACTCAGTAATCACTTTTTCAGTGAGGGTTGCAGTAATCTGTCAATAGCAGCCACACAGTAACTCCGCTGAGTTTTGTCCAGTCCATTTCTACCATGCTATAAGTTAGAAGTATTCACGGAGTCTGGAGAGACCCATTAGGGAAATGCCTCAAATATTTAGTGTAAAAGCTTGGCATTTATGGTCTGAAATAGGGACAGGCAGCACGGATAAATCCTTGGCAGTTTTCTTGTTCAAGACAGATGAACAACTGTGTAATTTCAGACCAATGCTGGGAAACTATATACACACTCCCTGCCTTTTCCATGAAACCATTAAACTAAGGAGGGAAAAACGGGCAGACATCCTTAAGGTTTCAACAGTTTATAGAGCCTCCTGCACACAAAGCAGTCTCAATAACAAGTGACTAACAGCCACTTTCTAACAGAAAGACAGTTTTCATCAAACTGTTTGTTCTCAACCTTTGAACTCCCTGTTTCCCACCAGTTGTTCATCAGCCATTAGAGAAGTTCCATTTGAAAGTTCCCAAATACTTAGAAAGCATTCTCAAAAAGAGACAGTGCTGTACACACCTGCACTCCCAGCAGGGCTGCACATGACCTGCTTATGGGAAGAGGTGTAAGTCATCTTGAGTTTCTGGACAAAATATTATCTAGTCACCACCTAAATATTAACACTAGGAGAGAACGACACACCTCATGCTCAGTTCCAGACAAATACTGCAAGTGAAGCCATATGATGATTTGAAAACATTTGCATCAGTGATGTTCCTAAATAACTCATGGAAGTTTTTCATGGCAGTATCAACAGGAAGAAGTTCCCAAAGTGGCTGTAGAAAAGCACTTTTGTACAGATTCAGCAATACCCCTCAAGATGGTGGTCAACATCTGTGAAGTGCATCTAGGAGTCATCTGCTTAGATAGTGGAAAGGATATTATGTGACAGGTCATAAATAAGAAATATTCACAACAATGCATAGTTTGTGAATGCCACAAAGGCTAAAATATGTTCTCAGAAGTTAGCAAGAAGAATAATTACGATGACATAGTAAAAAGCTAACGCATTTGTTAGCAAGTCATCCGCAAAGAGACGACGGGACATATGGGCAGCTAAATCATTTCCAACAAAGACTTTGTTACCAGGCAAGAGAAATGTGGTCCAGCTTTGGCCCAACTGGCTTTAATTACCACTCTCTCTTGACCAAGACTGCACGGGACTTCAATCTTGGAAGCAGGCTGATCTGACAGCAACAGTGGGATGCACAACCCCAGATGGGCGACTGAGCAGAGCATCGCTTCGAAGGAGTCACTGAAGTCTGGCAGTTGACTCCAACAGGCTCCAGAGCAGGCTGTAAATGGAGAAGCCGGCTCCGAATGTCTTACACCAGTTGGCAAACAAATGAGACATCATGTTTGTGCAGTTCAAGCATTGTTGCCAAATTCTAATAGGATGAGAGTTTCTGTAATCCCGAAAAAGGGGCTGTGTGAGCTTTGGAAACAAGATTCTCTTGTCTGGCCTTCCATTCATTTTGTAAAACATGTGAAGTTTAATTTCAGTGCTTGGAGCTGCAGCTGGCCAAGGAGCAAAATCACATTCATGTGTTAAAAAAAGAACTGGAAATGGATGCAAGCTGCTAAATTTTGATACTGCTCCACAGCCAACCTCCAGAGAATGCCTGGGTCAGGACTTTGGGGCTTTTTCCACAAAGCAAGCAAAACATTATTCTTTAGAATCAGCAAAGTAGGTTTTCTTGTCACGTTCCTTTCTCAGTGTAGGTAATATTTGAGATGCAATATTTGTGTTTGCTTTCCAGGGAAGAACATCAGTGTGCTACACACCTCTCAATGGTTATTCTGAATGGCCTGAGCAATGCCAGTCAGTTCTGTGTGCTGCTGCACCATCTGCAGAACTGTGCTTTCAGGGCAGTCATTGCAGGAATGAAGAGATACCTGGTGTCATTCAAAGCAGCTGAACAGAGCAGCTGTGAATGATGACAGACATTTTCATTCCATGGCTACTGACCTCCCATGTCTATTCCCTCCAAACTCCCTGGCAATACTAATCACCCACCTATTCCCAAACCTGGAGCCATATCCCAGTCATGAGAGCTGAGACAGGCATGGGAATAAGTCATCTTGCCAGTCACTGTATGAGACATGGCTGGAGTAGCACAGTTCAAGCTCATTTTAAACATCACAATTTCACCCGAGCCCTTCACACCACACTGTTCAGTAGTGCTAACCATAACTAACTGCTAGTAGACAGCACATGAATAACGAACATTCTCCTCATTGTAACTGCTCTCTGAGGTTGCCCTGTAATCTCAGACTCTTTGGAATCTGTTTCAGGGCCCACTCCAGCCTTGTGATTGTTTCCAGAGAGCTGAACAAACCCTGATTCGAGTCCCTGTGAATTCAATTCCTCATACGTTAGCCTGATCAAATGAAATTAATCGTCGCTTCATCACAGCTGCCAGGTAACATTTCTCATGAGAGGTTTTCCCGTCTGCTACATATGCTTTGCATATTTCCTATACTCCAAAAGTCATTCGGTATTAACATACAAAAGCTTGTTTATTAAGTCTAAATGAGGCAGTTAAAGGTGTACGTTTTCATATGGTGGATAGGAAGATCACTTTTATAATTCCCATTAAACTTTATGAGAACCATGGGGCTTGAAGCCAAATTAATTCTCCTACACCAAGCTAAAAACCAATCCCTGAATGTTATTATGCCTGCCATGTTTGCTTTCTATATTTATACTTCAGGCATATAGTTACTAACAAACTAAAAGCACTGATAATATCTATCCCAGAAAGCAAGAATTCCCTTGAAAGAAAATAGACCATGATATTTTATAGCACTGGAACTCTACCACATGGAGACATATGCAATACGTTTAAAAGCCAAATAACCAAGGTCTACATGCCTTTGTAGCTGTCTGAAATTTTGTTAATGAATTTTACATTGCTGGCTAGTTATTCAAGCAGCACACTTGAGGGAGGGAAGCTTCTGGAATGAAAAAGGATCTTATCCTCAAAACAGCAGCTTTTAATTCTCTGCTTATTTCACTACGCAAGCAGGCTCAGTGAGTGCTGTCATCCAAAGGCTGACTACATTCCTGCCTGGTTTGCAGCTTATGCTCCAATATACTCTTAGCCTCACATTTAGATTCCACTTTACACCTCCATGCACCTTGCTCCTAACTCAGGCAAGAGTTACCTCTTCTCATGAACATTAACGGTGTTAGAGCATTTCTGATCATTTCTGTACAATACTGCATGATTAGAAGAGCTGCCTGAAATGCTGTTTCCCCATCACATTCAGAGTGCAGACAAAAAATTTCATTCTGCTTGCAATGCCCCTTTTTTTTTTTCCAAGTAGCATTTCCAAGCTCTCATAAGGGCTATAATCATAACACAACTTTTTATTTCAAGGTAACTGCAATTCAGCCTTCTGAGACATTCCATTTCTTCTCTAGTCACGTTGTTTAGGTTATATTTGGGTGTTATTTACCTATTTTAGTATGCTGGATCTCTGATCTTTCGACACATAAGACTCCTCTGATGACATGGTCTCACTCTACCCCAGCTTCCTCATCTCACTAGCAGCCCTCTAGTTAAAATGGCAGTGGAGTTTAATCCTTTCTTTCAAACCATCCACAATGACAAACACGAGAGACAATGAGACCCATCCCTGTACTGGAACGTGTCTAAACTTTGATTACACTGGGGCTATCCTAGACCTCTTCAGATGCTTTTGTTTGGATTCTTGGCTGGTTTCCAGCCATTCCCTCTAATGACTGGACCTTGCTCCACAGCTTGCAAACAGAAATACTTCTTCCCATCTTGTTTCCTCTGCTGTTTCAAGCATTCATTTTACTCACTCTCACTGGGCAGCTTTGGGGCTGAATCAGAGAAGAGAGAAATTCTTTTTCTGTCTGAAAATATGTCATTGGCTTGGGGGCCAGCTAAAACAGCCCTAACATTTCCATCTCTCTGAACCTCGCCTGAGATCACAACCATACCCTTATTAAATATGAGATGCAGGCCTAAAATAACAGCTACGAAGTATGGCTAGAGTAACAAGGACAGGAAGCTCACAGCAAAGCTTATCCTTGGTACACTCAGAGTACCCAGCAATTGCCAGGGGTGGGTGTTCTCTAAGTCTCTTCCACTTGTAAATAATGTATTCCTGGAGCAGAATGTTCTGAACAGAAATACACAACTTTGATTGACAGTTGCAATACAGCAACTTCTTGGGGAAATAATATTTCTCTGATCTGTGGATAGATGTCTCTAGGACCCCAAAGTATGGCAAGCTGCCTCCTATCAGTTTTCATGTCCCTGGAATTCTCTTCTTGCTGCTGCTTTTTCACTTTACTCACCAGTATACACTCAAAGCAAGCAGAACATTTATTAAACACAAGAGGTAAAGAGCTGCTAAATTCTGTCCCAAAATTTAGTCTGATTGTGAGGAACACTTGATTTCTCTGTGAGGTTTTTTATCACCTGTTGAAACAAACAGGCAGCACATGGAAGACCCTTGTATTTGGGCATCATGCATTCCAGTGACATGGTACGTTTAGACACGGGGTTTTAGTCCAAGCCTTAAGGAACACAAGTGCCATCTGAAAACTGAGATCCAGTACCAGATTTTGTGCCCCTCAAAGTCCACAGGAGGCTGGATACAGGGATTTCATTCAGAACTGTCTCTTTTCAGGTTAATGTGAAACATGGCACTGAGAAGATGAAGCAACTGCGTAAAGACTCTTTAAACAGCAAAGTCAAGTCAATCCTTTTCAACTGTATTGGGGATTTACTTCAGGAGAAGTTACTTGTGTGCTGGCCAGACCTCTGCAAATCCTCAGTTATAAATGATAAAACATGGGACATGTTGAAAACATCACGGCTTAGTGGTGGACTTGGCAGTCCTGGGGTAACAGTTGGACTTGATGATCTGAAAGGTCTTTTCCAACCTTGTTGATTCTATGAATCTGCTAAGAAACATGTAGATGTGACCTGGCCAATGTTTTCAGATAGAAAACACCCATAGGTTGATAATACTGCAAAGTTTTGACCTCAGCTATCAAAGCATGTTTGCTGACTTTGGCTGAGTTTCTCTTTCAGATTTGGAGCTTGAAGCCCAGCACAGGTTGAATGTATACAAAGCAAAAGTGGGAAAAAATAATATTTGTACAGAGCTCTGCAAACTGACCCCCTCTCTGCTCTAATGAGAACATAATGGTTTACCCAGCTGCAGAAGAACAGAAGCAAAGAGCACAAAAGAAATTCCTCTGCTTGCTTCGTGCTAGAGATGTGTTTGGGCTTTAGCACACATGGGAGGGTTTCCCTTTTCCTGAATGCATTCACGTATATTTTAAAACGTGCATCACTTGCATTTTAAACCAGATTAAAATGCATTTAAGCCAGAATGGAAGAGTTTGCTTCCACTGAGAGCAGTAAATGACTGACTTGCTAAACCTTTGGATTCTCCGGCAGTCTGTGGGGTATCTTCTATCTAAACTTCAGAACCCACACGGGGATAAGAATGGATAGTCTCTCACTGGCTCCTCTGAGTCACAGCACCAGCAAATAGAGCCACAGCGCAGTGTGGGCAGGCAGGAAACCACTAAAGCCAGAGCAGTGATTATGTGCCTGCTCTGCGAGACACACTGAGCAGTGAGCCGAAATGTTTGTGTGTGTCAGATCAATCTTTCCCCTGGCCAGGACAGCTGTACTCACAGGGGGATCAGCAATCATCCTGCCAGGAACTGCTTCTGTCCTTCAACAGGCAATTAACGTGAGTCCATTACAGCTCCCTGGAGGCCCCTGGGGGGCTGCAAAAGGCATCGACTGAAAGGTCAGAAACCTCCTGAGGACAGGAAAGAAGCTGTGCCTGGCGAAATAGAGTGGAAAGCAGCAGCTATTTGTCACCCGCTAGTAATTCAAAAAAGGGGGGGGGGGGGGGGGG
>NDXB01004560.1:360785-407243 GCA_002631895.1 Agapornis roseicollis
GGGGGTTGGGAAGAAGAGGGTTGAAGGGGGTCCAAGCTCTGTGCACAATTGCAAGCATGTGGCAGCATTGAGAGCAGAAATAGAAGCTACAGGAGATTCTTCTTGGACAAAGATTTTATCCAGTATTAGAGGTGCAGAAGAGTCAACAAATCCCACTCAACTCATTCTACAAGGAACTGGAAGTGAAAAGTGCACAGGCTGATTCACAGCCCACCATACCCTGGGAGAAATCACAGTAAGGAGTCTCTGGTGACTGAGGTTCACCACTGTGAGCAAACATTTAAAAGAGAACCAACACAAAATGAAGTGACCAGGAAGCACAGAGTGTGGCATTCACAACAAGCAGTACTCTTCAAAAGAAGCAACAGCTGAGGTGTTCAGTGGTGGAAAAGCAACAGAGCTGGTGGCTTGGGGGATACATCACAGGCTGCTCTCTCTTTCTATTTTAGACTTCTGGGGAGGACCACCATGCTGATGTGGTTTTGGAGGTCTTGGGTAAATGCCTGCCCATACATGTCCAAATGCACCACCAACCCAACTTGGCACTTCTGCTATGGAAATGCAATCAAACACTGCCAGGTAGGTGGCCAAAGGAGAGTAAGAACAGTCAGCACATACAAAAGACCTACTTTGCACTAGTGTGAAAGGAAAGGTAAGACTGTATTAGTTAATGATGTTAATCTGGAGTAACTTTCACCCAGTTCACTGGTTAACTTTCACCCGCAACTTTCAGCCCATCCAACTGATACCTTATCACTGTTGTTCTTCCCTGTGATGAGAACATTTCATAGAGATCCAGCAGTACATACATAATCAACAGAATGAGCTGAAATATCACAGGTGACAGAATTTAGAAGGTGAACAGTGAGAACAACATCAGTGAAAAACGTGTCGAAAGCTTTGGACGTGATTCTGAATCATTATTCTGTCTTCACAAAGGGACTGTGAATAACAGAAGCTCAACTGCTTGCTGATACAGACCACAGGAGGCTTCAACTCAGTTTGCAAAGTCTCCAACAACACCTTAGATGATGCAAGGTTTCCATATTCTACTTTCAAGGAAAACCAATACTGTGTTCTTTGTTTGCAGAGAGATGTACATAACAACTCTGGATTGTTTATAGTGGTGTAAAATGTTTGACCTTGCAGAGCACCCGTCACTGACTGCCCAAAAACCCTGCAGATTCTGAGTGCGGATTTGAACACTGGGGGTTGCCCCACCTCCAGCTTTACCTGGGTAAGGACCAGAATTTCCACATGTGTTGCAACATTTGCAGCCTGATCACAGTATAACCAATAGGACTTACCTCGTCCCCTGTAACTTCAGAGTGTATTTTGTTTCTATTTCCCCGGAGAAATCTGTTTTCCTGCGACCATCTCTTCCTCCTCTCTCTTGTTTTCTTAATTTGCTTTCTTCAATACTGGATGTGCACACACACGTGTGCACATGTCCCTCAACTTTCTTCTCCCTGCATGTAGCTGAGTTTAATAAACACGCATTGTGGATTTAGGTAAATTGAAATTCCTCTGTGTAGAATCACAAGAGTTCTAAAATGGTTTGGGTTGGAAGTGACCTTAAAGCTCATCCACTTCCAACCCTTACCACCGGCAGGGACCCCTTCCA
This sequence comes from Agapornis roseicollis, assembly GCA_002631895.1. NCBI lineage: Eukaryota > Metazoa > Chordata > Aves > Psittaciformes > Psittacidae > Agapornis > Agapornis roseicollis. The sequence continues at coordinate 362,410 of NDXB01004560.1, forward strand.
CTGGAGCAGCTTGCTCCAAGCCCCTGTGTCCAACCTGGCCTTGAACACTGCCAGGGATGGGGCAGCCACAGCTTCTCTGGGCACCCTGTGACAGCGCCTCAGCACCATCACAGGGAAGAGCTTCTGCCTAAGAGCTCAGCTCAGTCTCTGCTCTGTCAGTTTAAAGCCAGATATTTAGTACAACACCGAAACCTTTTCATTCTAATACTAACTACTTGGTCTTGCCTTGCATTGCACCTTCCAAAATGCCTCTAACTACAACACAGGCTCCCACATCAGTTTATTCCTGAGGCTGCCTGACTGCATTTGTGCCACCCAGCCCCGTAGGTCATTACCCTTTGTGACTGCCAGTATCAGCAGGCTGATGTTTAATAGAAGCTGCTGATTAGTATCCAAGATACCACTTAACAAGACAGTTTCTTTTTAATGGCTTGTATTGATGAATGAATTAATGGAATTCCAGAACTTCTTTATATTTAGAGACGTCTCTTGTGACACCCTTGGGCAGCTTACCCACCATCCTCAGTGACGGCTGTGCTCAGGCTGTCAGGAGGCCAAAAGCTGAAGCAGGCTACCAGGGTGCCCTTGGACACACTGTCAGGAGAGCCCTTATGAGAATCCCCGGGGTGACCCAGCCTGGGGACTTCAGCCCAGCAGTGCTGGCCTCTGGAACACCAGACGTGGCCCAGGGCTGACATTTAGGAGAGCTGGTGGAACAAACTCTGGCAAACAGTCAAAATGTCCCATGGGATAAGCACCCAAAGTACTAACACTGAGGGGAACTCACTCCCTTTTACCTTTGAAATAACACTTTAAAGCTTACATGGTTAACCCACTTCTTTAAGTGCCCAAAAAGATACATAATGAGATGAATATACTGAGATCTAACTTTAATTAGAAGACCATTAATATCAAGTGCTCAATTTTATCTGCTATCAAGTAAAGCTTCTACTTTTTAAGGGCACTTGAACTTTTCTAGGAGCACAAGTACAAGCACACTATTAGAACATGAAGTAAATACTAACAGTGTTAACAGCATTGTTGCCTCTTGAAGCCAGATTTGATAAGCAGGAAACGGATTTGCATTTATATCTATGACTTTACATTGACAGCAAAAGATAGAGGTATACAATTGTATAGCATCAATTGCACAGATTCCACATGTGGGTCACAGTGCAAGTTACTGCAGTGCTGATACATCACCATAAATCCTGTGCACAAACTATCAAGCTGCTGTCTACCACTTTCTGTTCTCTTTCCTCCAAAAGAGAGAAAATAGAGAGAGTAAAACGTTATTGACCCATTTCTCATTCACTGTTTGGGGCTATGTCCTTAGGAAGTCACCAGGCATGTGTTTGATTTACCACAAATTCATGAGGGTGTCTAACTCATGAACAGTCACAGGAAGGAAGGTACCATAACTTGTCTAACTGTGAGCAAGAGGAATGTGAGACTATGGGTAACAGAGAGCACAGTCTACACTAGCTGAAGAGTAGCACTTACATGTGAATAACATGGGAGAGAGCAAAAAAGATTTGCTATTTTATTTGAACCCAAGTATTTAGGTATAGCAAGGAAGGCATTTTTTATGATGAGGGTGCTGAGGCGCTGGCACAGGGTGCTCAGAGAAGCTGTGGCTGCCCCATCCCTGGCAGTGTTCAAGGCCAGGTTGGACACAGGGGCTTGGAGCAACCTGCTCTAGGGGAAGGTGTCCTTGCCAGTGGCAGGGGTTGGAACTGGATGAGCGTTAAGGTCCTTTCCAACCCAAACCAGTCTGGGATTCAATGATTTTGCTGTCTTTCTTAGCCAGGCACCATGTACTTCAGGACACAACGCTCCCTGCAATCAGCCCCTTAGCAGAAAGCTGAAGGACAGATTTGCATTCAACTAACTCATCAAATATTAAGAATTTCTTAATTGCCTTAATAGTTTAATTTTATTTGTCTCTAATCTAATTACTAAAGAGAAAATTGGGGAGGAAGGGGAGCTGATTGGTGGGGAGGGGAATGCATTCATGCCTGCAATGCAGAAACCTTCCACTCCCTGTATAGCTTCAATGAAGTCAGTGCTGCGTATCACTGACTGCTGTTTCCTTCCAAGGATTCCACTGCTTTGCTGGTCTGTCTGTTCTTGAAAACTTTCTTTAAGGGCTTTAATAGCAGGCATTCATTCTGCTACAGATAAGGTGAGTCCAGCTCTTTATGCACAGTAATTTAATAGGAACCCAGATCTAATTTAATACATCCTTTATGTCTCTGTCAAAGACTGTTACCATTGATTGGTGCAATGTCTCATAGAAGTCAGTAAATACATTAATCTCTCGAGAGCTTGTGACAACAATTCCGTTAACAGGATGAGCAATACAGATGGACAAACCATTACTGAATAAATGAAGAACTCAACTGAAAACTGAGGCTTAACCAGGTCTGGAAAAAGCTGGCAGTCAGGGCCCTACCTGTATCAAGCAATACTGATTTATATTGTCAATACAAACCCGAATCTGGAGCAGACAAGTGCTCTCCTTAGATCATGAGTCCAGCCTGCCAAGAAATGAACATAGACAAACTGGGGAAGACCCATCCTAGCTGTGAAAGCTGCCCAAGGAACCCAGGTAGGAAACCTCTTTCTGGTACTCAGACAGAGGACAAAGTAGATGCATGTGTTATTCAGTCACTTGTGTCTGTCTACACTGTTTACCACACTTCACTTTCTGAATGTGACAAGATGGAAAACATGCTGAACATCCACAACTCCAGCTGCTTTAAGAATCCAACAAAGTGTCCAGCCCCTCAGCTGAAGTGCTCCACAACCCTCTGTATAGATTTCTCCCTTCTAAACAACTGCCCATCACTGGTAAATGTACATTAATACAGAGAAGAAAATTGATGTAAATATTAATGATTGATCATTGTGTCCCTTTTATTTCAAAGCCAGCCTATAACAGAGTTGGGCAGGAAGCAGAAGGGAAGTATGGCAGCAATATCAGTGTATTCTGGATGCAAAGCAGAAGCTTATCTGTTTTACTACTGCAGCACCAGAGAAAATCAATTTTGACATAGAACTGCCACTTTACAAGCAAATAACTATACTTTCCAATAACCTAATCTGTGCAAAGCCTCATGAAAATTCCCTAAAGAACCAGTAGTTAAAACCTCCATTAAATCAAAGGGTTTAATATGGGAAGGGAAGAGAGGATGCAGTTTGACTTGGGAATGTAATGGACTCAGTGGGGAAATAAATATGTTGTTTTATGTGTACAGTTACAGAATTTGAGAACACAGCATTCATTTCAAAGGGAATTCTCTTGCTGTGCAACTTATTCCTAAACAGATGTGATTTTTGCTTATTCAAAAACATTTAGGTAACAATTACAGCATAATAAATTATAATTGCCATCATCTTCCAGCTATGCTATGACTTCTATGCAAACACAAAGAAAATGCAATTATATAGAACTGTAAATCCTATTTTCAGGTAGCTTAAAGCACAGACAGAAAACTTGTTTATTTTACTTAGAATGAACAATGGTTTTAAATCTTATCTATAGAAGAGTAAAGGAGTATGAGTTAAGCAGTCTGGCACACTGATAAGGTCTGTCTTGCACAGCTACTGCTCAGAGAGGGGCCGAACTCTAAGGAAGTTAATGATCTTTTGGAAGCTTATATTTTACTCTTATGCTTTATATTAGGAGTCTCTTTAAACTAGTCTTGAAGCTGATGCTTTAATTAAGCAGGGCATGAACACTGTTTGAACACTGAAGAAAGAGAAAATAACTAGAAACTGCCTGCAAAAACAGATTTTCATGATTGAATATTACCGGAGATGACACACAAACCCAGCGCTGGGTGTGAATACAAATCATCCTACAGTACTTCAGAGGAGTGCGACTTCGGGGGGGAATTCTACAAGACAGCTCAAAAATAACACCCATGAAGGCTGCAACTCTGGGTTCAACTTCATAGAGCTTTACTAAGCTTCCACAGTATAATGCTGATTCCCTCCTCATTTACTGCTGTTGCATCAGAAACCAAGTTCAGTGGTTTATATTATCATGCTGATCCATGTGCGGATGAACTGCTTTGTGAATTATTTTAATGGAGAACCAGGATCCCCTCAGCAATGTGATACACCCTAATGTTGTCACCGTCAGAAAACCACATAGAGGAGGCTTCATGCCTTACATATCATTTTCATGGAAGACTTACTTGATTTGACTTTAAAAATTAGCACGATGCAGAGTACTCTCCTGAAGAAGACAACCTTGTTCTTGCATCCCAAGGTTTCCAAGGCAGTGTTTCAGACCAAGCTGAACTTCAGTAAGGAATTTCAAGGCTGCAGAAGGCTGCTGTTAAGAGCTATTTTATTAGCCTGAGGTTTCAATACAGAAGCTGCTTTTCTCAGAGAAAGAGCAGCAGTTGAAAGAGGAAGGAACCACCATCACTGACAAAACCCAGCTGCCCCCAGCAGCAGCTAAGGTTTCCCTTTCCACCTCATCTTTCATCACTTCTTTTGTTTCCTTTAGAAAAATATTTATCTTGACCAGGACACTTGGGTCACATTTAACTTTCTGCGGAGGAAAACGAAAATCAAGTTCACACTCTATTTAAATATTTCACAGAAAAAAAGGGGGAAAATGGTGAAATTAAATAAACAACTCTTTGAAAAGCACTTGTTTTTCTTAAGGCCTTGGGAAAGGAGTTGAACTTCTAGGAGTCACAGAGTGAAAGAAAACATTTTATCAACTGGCCCACCTGGCACTGTCTAATCCTTACACAAACCAATAGGGCAGAATGACTGCCAGAGCTCCATTTAAACACCCTGTTAATTTTGATCCTTTACAAAAGGTTAGCAACCAATGCATTTAAAGGGCATAGGATTTAATGGCTCTGCTCCATTTGAGAGCTACAGCAAAGGAATCCATTTTCAGGGTTGGAGATTTGCAAATGGTCTTCTCTAGGGTACAAATGCATGTAGGTACTTCAAAAGTGGCACAGAGCAGGACACACAAGGTCAAAGAGAGGAGGCGGCCAGTCAGTGATCAGATGTCCACTTCAGCTCCTCAGAACATGCCCTCCTCAACTACATGCACAGCTTAGTGCTGTTAGACCCAGAAATACTTGCACTGGCAGCTACAGGAAACAGTTCTGCACAATTAAGACATTTAAAGGGTTGCTGGATCATTTTTACTTTGTTTTTCTGATACAAGTAAGGAATCACATTGGGAATAGAAGTAGTATCAGAAACCACAGTAATAGTCTCCGATCTGGAAGGACGAGGAAGTTTTTCCAAGACACGGCTCTGGCATTAAGGAGTTTAATGCTGCCCTGCAGTTGGAGTTTGTCTTACAACCTCTTCCCTTTTAATGTATGTCCCTCATTTTGTTCATCTGCTCCTTTTTCTGACGTGTCAGCATCCTGCTTTAGATCTTCAGTAGATTGAAAGGTGTGCCCTGTGGGTTACACTCTCTCTAAATCACCCGTGATGTATTGCGCTTGCCTTAAATGACTGAGTCTCATTTGCACAATTGCCCTATTAATTTACTCATCATTGATTTACACCACTTCTGCTGGGATTCCTCCACCAGACCTCTATTTTACATGCACTCTCAAAAGCTCTGCTCCAGTCTTTTTCTCCCGTATCATCTTCCCTGTCTCATTCCTCTTTCATTTGTCGTAATTCATCCATCTCTTACCCTCTGCCTCCCTCTCCCTCCCACTGGTCTGTCTTCCTTCTGTTTCTTCTCTGTTCTTCTCCATGTCCCCCCTCCCTGCAAGTCTACCTCCTTGCTTCACAGCAGCTAATAAATCTACCATGAAAGGCTAGAAACCCCAGAAGATACAGGTGTAAAGGCAAAGGAACGTAAATAAATCAAGATTCCTCATGAAGAAGAGCATCAGCTGTGACTTCTTTTGGGGAAGTTCAAAGACTGATGGGTGACTATCATTATCTGTCTTACAGTACTTGACTATGTCCTTGCCTCTTTTTGTCTTTCTGCAAGGAGCTCAGCCTTAGTTCAGATTTTATGGTTAGTTTTCAGCCCTCTCAATAAATCACATGCCCTGATTACCAGGTTGACTATCAAAGCCACACACTTCCATCTTTTCTGCCTTTCTAAACAGCCAACATACTATCTGGATTTGATAGCATGCACACACATGTACACATAGATGTTTTAAAACACAGACAAATGTGATGGGGCTTGGAAGCAACCTGGTCTAATGGAAGGTGTTCCTGCCTGTGGCAGGGGGTTGGAACTGGATGAGCTTTAAGGTCTCTTCCAACCCAAACCAATCCAGGATTCTGTGATTCTGTGAAAACTTCAGCAGAAAAAGGGGACTAAAATGCAGAGGGTGAGACTAATAGGACTACAGATATTTACATATTCACACGGAAGAATGGAACCCTAATGCCACACTCAAGATGGCAAAGACAGCATGGAGAGAGAAGGGGGAGAGGTTAAAATACCGAAAGACCCAAAAGGCAGTGAGAACACACACAGCAAATGAGCTTCTCACTCTGGATGTCAGTCCCAAATAGCCAAAGACTCAAAATGTCCCTAACATGCCTGGCCCTGCTTTCCAGCAAAGGCTCAGAATGAGGGCAGCACAGGCTTAGGAAGCTCAAGAACCTCACTGGTGAAGTAGCACCTGACATGTAGCATTGAGAACCCGAAGGCTAAAGACAACCCTAGATGTGAACATTAGGGCCTGGCAGAGACACACCACCACTGGCTTCAAGTGCACTGCGTAGATTTGCAGTAAATATAAAATAGCCCCAGCTCCCAGTCAGTCAGGTTTGCTTGAAAGAAAACAATCCTCCTCCCTATAGAAAAAAGACTGAAGGACTGAGCTGACAACATTCTCCACCTCCTGAAGGCAAATTAACAGCTCAGCTGTGCAGCTATGAGCCGGACAAGTCCGCAAACTTCACTGCTTGGTTAATATCTACAAATAACATGTAACTACAAAGTAATGACAGGCTCCCAGAGATAATACGCTGCAATAATACAGTATGTGAAGTTACCCATTTTGTTCTCAACCTAATTTCCATGTAGTTTGCAATTTTAAGATTTAATAATGCAGTTGAGAAAATACAAATTGCTTGTATTAGCCACATATTTACATTGAACTGTGCACACCGTGTAATTACAGAGTCAATGGTTACTATGGAATTACAGAGTTTCTGCACAGTTCTTTGTGTCCTCCTATGTGACGTGCCAAAGGAGGGTTTCAGTGTGGGGAAGAACCTACAGTGATATGAAATATAAAAGAATGAAACTCCTCTCTTAGGATCTTAAACTGACAAAGAGGAGATTTAGATTGGATATAAGAAAGTTCTTCCCTGTGAGGGTGCTGAGGCGCTGGCACAGGGTGCCCAGAGAAGCTGTGGCTGCCCCATCCCTGGCAGTGTTCAAGGCCAGGTTGGACACAGGGGCTTGGAGCAACCTGCTCTAGGGGAAGGTGTCCTTGCCGGTGGCATGGGTTGGAACTGGATGAGCTTTAAGGTCCCTTCCAACCCAAACCAGTCTGGGATTCTATGATCTCTGTCTGGAGAGCAGGGGGATTTAAACATAAGCCAAAACCTCAGTGCAGAAGCACCCACCATCAACTTGCCTCAGTCCCTGAAGTCCTATAAAAGACCACTCAGCAGTTTCTGATTGATGTTACAGACCTCCATTGGAAGGGGTTTTATTCCACTGTACCCAAACTGGTGTCCAAGACATTGACTGCTCTTGACAGACTTGTCCTGACCTGCCTTCTTTGTGAGACCCGGGGGTGGCAGCTCAGCCTGCTACCTCCTGCTGAAGAACAGGCCTGACTTTTCTATTTGCCACTTTCAAAAACACACAGACAAGACTTACACATGGATGGCTCATCTCCAGTGTCTGAAGGTTTGAAGGTTAGAGCTAATCTCAGCTCTGGCATTTTGAGCTCAATTCAGAACACAATTAGTTTACAAGAAAATTAGCTTTACTAAGTGATGAGGGAAACATGCCTGGCTTGTGAGAATACCCCAGGAAAATAATTATTTGTGTAAAATAAACAGAATGAGGATCACTGAGCTTTAAGATATTTGAGCTTTCACAGCTAAGTTTCACTGGGCCAGTGCTTAGTTTGAAGTGGTCACAGCACATCTGAGCCCATCCTCAGAGCCCTGAAGTTGGACGTAACAGACACATAACACTGTTCCTCAGCCTCATGTCCCAAGCACTTCCCGAAAGCCCTTCCAGAGTCAGCCCTTGCTTGCCAATTTTCTTCCAATTCTTCACTGAACTGGGAGAGCAGCACTTGGACCTGATATGATCAGTATAAGGTGCTTTAGGTGCAGCAAGAATGAGCCTCTTCCTGCCCCAAATCCCAGCCGATCCTGGTGATTAGTGTGCCAGTACTCCAGTAAATGATGAACTAATCATTAGTGTGTTGCTTATGTAGCACTCCCTTCTACTTCTAAGGGCAAGGAGCACCCAGCAGCACATGTAATCTCTATACGCTGGAATATACTTTATGTGAAGTGTAAATGAACAATTATATTCCACACTATAATGTAAATTAGAATGCCATGCATTGCTCTTCATCAACACCACACAACAATTCCCAAGCAGCTCTGAAGTGAAAAGCGGGTTGGGTTGAATAAACCCACTGATGGGCTTAAAAGATATCATTAAAATGAATCTGGGTTCCTTCTATTATTGAACTTGACTGAGTGACTTGGTTGTTACCTGAAAAGATTATTTTTCATCTTTGAGGGTTTTTATATATATATATAACACCAAAAACCAGCAGGATTCCCATTTCAGTTCCATCTTTTTGCCACTGTATGTCTAAACAATAGATGATTTTTATTAGAAAGATCCTTATTATGTTTAATCAGCTTGAGGTACCCCTCTCCCCCCACCTGCCACATGGCTAGGTCTTACCTGCAGGATAATTTACGTTAAACAAATTTTGGCTGCAGAACAATTAATGGAAACCAACATGAACTCCAGCCTTTTGTTAAAGGTGCTGACACTTCTACAAGCTCCTCTTTTGTCATCAAGGATAACTTTGCCAAGTTTCCAACCATTTGGGCTGAAATCTTGATGCCAGGTGTCTGCCTCGGGCTGGGTGGATGTGCTCATGTAATTAAAGGCTGTATCATCATGCACACACAGAAGGGGGCAAATTAAGGTTGAACAGCCAACCTTAATTCTCACATCTCTTAACTTACGCAGGCTTGACTCTGCAACCCCAATAATGTTCTTTTAATGTAGCTTTTTTGTCTGCAATACTAATCCAGAGCTATATTCATTTATAGACATATCCCACTGAGGACTGGATGTCTCAGTGGACCGGTAATAGGATACACAGCCCTTCACCTCTGGGTCACTGGTTTAAATACAGCCTGGGGCTGAGGTGACAAGAAGTTATTACCATTGACCAGCTGCCTGGTGGCTTACATGAAGGGTAAGGCGCACCTGCCCACGGCAGGGGGTTGGAACTAGAAGATTTTAGGGTCCTTTAGAAGACATTCACTGAAGGGGCTATTGTGGAACTTCCCCACAACAGGGACCTAAGCCCTCCCAAACTGCACAGCCCCTTCTGCCCTCCACCAAGGGGAAATTTGCCACTTGAGCAACTATGTCCTTCCTTTTGGTAGCACAGAGGTGTTCTGGGCTGTTCTCAGCGGGGGAAGCAGGGGCTGAAAGGAAAACACAAAGCTATTGGCAAGAGCAAGCTACAAAGAAACCACGAGAGACAAGAAAGAAAACAGAAAGGACTGGGAAGAAAGTAAAGATCTTTCCTCCAGAGCAACAGACTACCTCAGCCTTAGTCCTGCCCCACAGTGACAGGAATTTAAGGCAAGAGAGCAAGCACAGAAACAGTGCTCTTGAAAACTCCTTTTGCAATTGTGCCTTTATCATATTCCACCCTCCGAGGCCACAAGCTCCAACCCACTGGTTGCTTACTCTCATGATATGAAAACATCTATCCTGCAGTGCTGACACTGGTCCCCAACCCAGGTAATTCAGCCACAAGCCTATTTTCCTCCCAGCTAGAGTTTTTTAAATGTCATAAATCCCTTGGCTTTATTTTGCTTTCCATTGACTGCATTCAAGTTCCTTTTGAGAGGGACACATTAATAAATACTGCACCCTGATACTCTAATTGGTTTCTATCACATCATGTTCTGTATTCAGCACCCATACGCCTCCCTCACTCCAGTACACAAATGATATAAACTTTTCATCAATAACATAAAAAATTCATCCTCTGTCTACAATGCAGCTGCTATCACAGGTTTATGTCAACAATCGTCCTGATTTTTAATAGCATAAATGTTTAAAGAGGCAGCAATTCCTGTGAAGTATCTGCAGGGATATTTAGAGCCGACATATGCCAAAACAATGCTGTTCTCATACAGGAGACACTGTTGCTCAGCAGGAAAACAATGTTTATCCTCCCCAATGTTTACCCTGCTTTAGTCATTACAATGCTCCAAATGGATGGCAAAGGAATGGGGTTCCATACCTCTGGCTTGCCCCTCTGAGCAGCCAGCACCAGCTCATGCATATTCCAGCCCTGCTCTGCGCACCTTGCTGCCTCAACACATTATTTGCCATCTGACACTGGAAGGGCTGGATTTCTCTTTGCTGTAAACATACCAAGACAGTTCATTTGCAAATGCTTTTATGCTTCATAACTCTAACGAGTGGCCTGTCCTTTGTTTTCTCTATCATTAAAACCCCATCAATGTGTCTTTTTGAGGCGTTCCTCCCTTAACAAACCAATGCAAACACAACAATTCTTTTAATTTCTTCTACTTGCTGCCAATTGTATAAGGCTTTAAGCTATTAAAAAAAGCTCTGCATACAAGCAGCATAAAATATTTATTTTTAATCTAAGCAGGATTTCTTTACCTGCTGTGCAGCCACAGCTTCTGTTCAAGGCTTGCTTTATCATCTGTGTGTCAAGCTGAAACCATTGCTCCTGATCTTTCATCCTAGCTTTAAAAAGACTCCTACCAGACCCCAGCTGACACAAGACTTCCAACTCCCGCTTGGAATCTTCCTTCTGCCTTTTTCCCCCTCCTCACCCAAAACCCCACAACCTGGAAGTTCTGCACTTGAACAGATGGTTTACAAAAATCTGGGACATGCTCCTATGATTGAAAATAGGACTCCTATAAGCAACATCGCATCTAACAATTATGTGAACAGTTGGTCCGAATGGTGACCCAGAAACTGCCCTGTCTTTCCCCTCCTGAAGCCTCTGGGAAGCATTTCCAGTTCTTCCCTGGATGCCTGACCTTGTGCAGCCAGACTGCGATACAGTAACCCTGCATGAGCACACCTCCACTGCTTCCTAGTGGATCTGGCTCCTATAGAACACCAACGTGCTGCTGTGAAGGTTTTCCTGATTCATACAATTTATAAGGTCAAAATCAAAAGCAACAGAAATATAAAACCAACTCTGTGCTTCTTGTTTACTACACAACACCACCGAGTTGTCCCAAGCTCTTATCACAAACTACCACACATCACAAGGTGCAAAATCACAGCCCCACCTGCCTGCCTCTAGGCTGCACCAAGAGTCTGCACCAAGGAAAGCAGTGATCTTACTGACAAACACTGAATACGCAGAGCTCCATACCAGGACAACAAAGCAGTACATTTCCCTGAGCTATAAAAATGGACTTTTAAGTCCAGTATCAAGTTGTATGTAGGAAGAAATTTGGGTTTAGAATGAATGACAAAGCAGAGCTACAAGCCCCCTGCTCCTGCCTTGTTTGCTGTGGTGATGGGGTGGGCACTTCTCCTCTTGTGGGTGACCAGGGCTTCAGCCTCCCTTGCACTGCCCTAACACCTCTGAGGATGCCTGGTTCCTGAGGTCTTGTTCAGGTGCAGGACTGGGGGCCCAAGAATCCAACTTTTCCTCTCAGTGCGGAACTCACGATTGTGCCAAAACCCACTGAGAGAACCCTGAAGCCTCCCCTTGCTTCTGAATAGGTGCCAGGAGCTGGCTTTATTTAGGACTAAAACATTCTCTCCAAGATAAATATCAAACAGAAAGTCAACATCTCCATTAACAAAAGCCAAGCTGCCTCAGCAGCCACCAAACACCAACATCTCACAATCATTTTAAGCACTCCAAGCCCTTCCAGAGAAGGTACTGAGCAAAACCACACAGCACCACTCGAACAAGCTAAATTTCCTGTCACACACAAGCTGGAGTCCTGTCAATGCAACACTCATTTCAGTCTGATTAAGTTGCTGTGATGAACTTCAGAGTTTAGACTGCCCTTGAGCCTCACATCTATCTGATCTTTAATTCTACTACCCGCTCATTTCTTGCTAAGCACACAATTCTGAGTCCCACTGGAACAGCCTCATTCAGGCTCTGCATCAATATGTTCAGTGCTGAATTCATTCCTGCAGGGAGCCCAGTAAATTTGAACTTTCCAAAATCATTTGGCCCCCATTACTAGTAAGCACTGGTCTTAAATAGGTTGTAACTCCAGCTAATAGGCTCCATAATCATAGCTGAATTGAACAAAAGGGTCCAGTCTGGGCTGCCATCAGTCATTTTTATTCCTCATCAAATGCACTGCATAGAAGAGAACTTTTTTTCATACTTCTGGATGCTGAAACTAAGGAACTCATTTCACCTGAATGTGGTTTTTCCATAATAATAAATAAGACAAAAGGCTTCCAAGGGTATCCAGAAGGTCCAGCACAGCACCAGTGCAGGAGCTGGGACTGGTGACCGTTTCACCTTGCAAAATGGCCACAATCCAGAACATAAGGAGACAAGAAAAACATTAAGATGCAAACTCCAGGTAATGAAAAATTCCAATTCTAAGAGACACATCTTCTGCTACTCCAAGAGAACCAATTGCAGCTAAGCCTAATGTAAAGGAGCTAACAATAGAGCTGCTCGCATCTTGATCACATTTCCACGAAGACAAGCTTTGGAATATTGTTTCATCTCATGAAAAAAGAAACAGAAACCACCATCTAAATCTTATCACGGAAATTGATAGTGTTTACTTAAAGCTTATTCCAGCTTTGCTGACTTCAACAGATATTGAAGTCTCCAATAAATCTATTTCAACGTTTCTTTACAACTCTCTTCTTTCTCAACACACACTCTGGCCTCTCTGATCTGTATCAGTGGGCAGGAGACCTGATTTTTGTTTATGGTATCTAGAAGTTTCATTGCTGTCTGCTGCAAAGCCTGGAATAAAAATGAATAGCAAGTAAATAACGCAGAAAAAGAACTTGATTTATCTTTCTCTCTGCTGCCAGACAGCACAGGCAGTCCTTGCCAGCACCATATTTTTTACATACAGGCGACCTGCTTGCTAGAAAAGGTGATGCACAGAAGCTCCTCCTGCCACTGTCAGGCTCTCCCTGCACAGCCCAACGCTGCTGTCACCATAGGGACTTGCTTCCACCACTGCACACACTGCAACTTTCCCCTTTCTTCCGGGTTCTAATCCACAATCAGACCCACATACTCCTTAGTGGTTCCTTTAGGATCAGACACTGAGGGCTGGCCCCATCTACTGTAGCCATGGCTTTAAATTTTGTTTTCTTATCAGTACTCATTACTACTGTGGTGAGTGTGGATTGACAAACAGGACAAGGGGTCCGTCCGCATTATTTGGGCATACCTATCATTCTACCTATATTTTGAGGGTTAAATCAGGTAAAATAGTACAGAGGAACAAGATCAAAACCTCAAAGCTGATTTTAAATATGTAAGCACAGTTTAAAAAGTCAGAATCAGTAGTTCTATGAAATGACTACAATGGTGATGATGACTTTTTCAGCCACAAAACCACCAACAAAATATAGCTGCCTCATATTGGTTCAGCAGTTTAATTAGAGTCAGAATTCAAGAGCAATCAGAACAGCTGCATCTGATACAAAATGGAACAAGATATGAAAGCACCAGAGTGAGGTCCACACAGTTACAGCAAAAAGATGCAACACAAAGACTGATAAAGATTTTAAATCAATCACAAATGGTTTATATTGGAAGGGACCTTAAAGCTCATCCAGTTCCAACCCCTGCCACAGGCAGGGATACCTTCCACTAGACCAGGTTGCCCCAAGCCCTGTCCAACCTGGCCTTCATACACATACGTGAAAAAAAAGAGGAAGATTTGGTAACCTTCACATTCTACCACCCCTCATCCTACCCACCACAAGCTCTATAACAAATCATGCTCTTCTCTGTAGCTTGTATGAAAACCTTTTTCTCCTAAGACATTCCCTCATAGACTGAAAAAAATACATGTTTCTAACCTTTCTTCCTAGGAACATACACATGGTAGAGCTGAGGAGTTCATCATCTGGCTGGCATGTGGCTCTTGAGGCAGGCTCTATAGCACAGCAGAAGAGGGCTCGCTGAACTTCATCCCCACTGCATGATGTCTACACGTGACAAGGCCACATCCCCATGACATGTATGGAGATACAGGTTCTTGTGTACCTGTACAGAAGTAGTCAGGGACACTGGAGAGCCAGTAAGAGTGTCAGACCCTCGTATAGATGTAGCTGATGCTATTAGTCTCCTGCGCTGTTAAATGCTAGAATATAACCAAAATGACTGCGTCTCTAAGGCCACAATAAAAGGAAGACAGAAAGCCTCACGGATACAATCCTACTCTGTGATTTTAAACAATATGTGAGGGATTTGCAGTCTGCCATTGCATAAAAGACCGGCTCATTTTCTACAAATGCCCACAAAGAGAAATGATAGAGCTCAGCACTATAGCATGGCATATTCCATTAGGAATTAAATCTCTCTGATGGTCCCATCCACATGCTTATTGGACAGTCTGCTGTTTTCATCTACATTATTGTTATTAATTTATGAATGGGACTAGAATTACAGAAGATGAGTCTAAGGTGAGGCCACATTATAATAATAAATGAAAGAATGACTCCTGTTTACTTTCAAAATATTTCGTGGCTAAAATGCTTACTGCCTTTTTTAACTGTGACACAGTTCCTTTAGCTGGTTTTGGGTTTGAAGTAATGATATAAAATTCATTTCATCTCTTTTTCAAGCCTGACTCTTTCATACATAACATCAGGCATGTCATATCTGAGGAATTATTAAAATAAGACGAAGCCTGCTGTATCTGAGCAGAAAAGCTTCTTTGAGCTGGTGTCCTCAGGAGAGAAGCAAGCTCAATCTCATTAGTTGGTGCTGAGAAGGCGTCCTAGTCACTAGGTTCAAGGTGATGAAAGATTAGGGCGTTTGGCCTCGGCTCATTTTGTATGCAGCTCACATCACTCCCTGCCCGTGAACACGAAATTACATTGAACCTGGGGAGTCTAACTCCATTAATTTTAAATGGAAGATTAATTTAACAATATGCGGCAGATATTTGTTACAAACCTATCATGTAAAAGTGACGGTTAGCAATAAATTGTGGTGACTCACACTGGCCGGTGGCCCTGGCTCAAATAAATCAGAAGGCATTTACACATAATTGCTGTTTTTAAAGACAGGGATATGGGAGATATGTTCCTTTGATTAAAGATTGGGTAACTCCATTCAAGGAAAGAGCAGCCAATATTAAAGCTACAGCGTCTCTTTTGAAGGAGACGTTTTGTTTAAGAGCTTGTAGGACTACCATACACAGCCATTGTCTGTCTTTGCCTTAACCAAGGCTTAAGTTTTTTGTCTTAGATAAATCACTTTCATTGATTTTTACGAAATGCCTGTAAGAACAATACAGAAATATTTTACATGAGATAAGATGTGTGGTTTAGGAGCATGCATCACTGCACACAGCACATGGGGGCTGTCACCTGGGACTACAGGGAAAACATGGAGTCTACACTATAACAAAGGTCAACTGCGCTCCAATTTTTTGCTGTCAACTTCCTGATTCCTGAACAATATCCAGAATTAATAAATGATCCTGTTCCTGACACAGCTCCTTTTCTTCCTGCATTGACTATGCAAAGTTATGGTTAGGTAGGAAATGTCACCAGTGAAAATAC
This sequence comes from Agapornis roseicollis, assembly GCA_002631895.1. Classification (NCBI taxonomy): domain Eukaryota; kingdom Metazoa; phylum Chordata; class Aves; order Psittaciformes; family Psittacidae; genus Agapornis; species Agapornis roseicollis. The sequence continues at coordinate 378,413 of NDXB01004560.1, forward strand.
CATTTTCAGAGAAGGAAAACTGCAGACTCCGTGGAGAATAAACAGTGGAGAGGGAGAAAACTAGAAGGAGGATCAGACTTTCTTTTCTTCCTTATTTAGGCATAGATAACTACGTGCTTCTCAGGTATTCTGATGTTATCCATTGCTAGAACAAGGCCTGTCTACCAAAGAAACAAAAATATCTTGAAAGCTAATGCTAGAGAGCAGAACTGGCTCCCTCAGGAAGCAGAATTATCCCACACCTCCTTCCTTCCAGTCCAAGTAAAAGGAGAACTTCTTCAACATAACTTCTCTTAAGTACATGTCAGCAGCAACACACACTGTGTGGGACTGCACATGTGCATGTTTATTTAAAGCAATAAACCATGCTGCAACTCCTTTGCTTTCTGAACAGAGGATGAGAGAATAAACTAGACGTGGTACCCAGCAGACGCCGGTCGCACTGTTTAGCACACTGCTGGGAGATGTTCACACAAGTTGCAGGGGAGGGCATCATCTGGACTTAGAACAAATCATGGTATCTATGAAGGGCTTCTGCAATCTGCAGTAGTCAGAGATACAATGACATGGCTGAATAGAGGAAGAGCCCTTGCATTAACTCCCCAACTAATGAAATATCTAGGATGCCTCAGACCAGGTATGCTCAGAAATACACGTACTGAAACCATTAAGGTTAAGAATCTGACCAAATAACAATTTTCTGTGATCTCTCTGAGGAAAACTAATAATACTGTGATCCACTAATGCTTTTCCTTTGAGAAGAGAGGAAAGGAGTGGCACAACCTTACAGATTCAGTAAAGTGAGGAGAGTATACCATCAGATATCTCTCTGTGTGGAAAGTATACACTGGTATTTCCATCCCTGGGTTACTGCTTGCCTAACCAGACAGAAATGCAATTCTGGTACTGGTTTTGAGATGATTTATGGTTGGTAATTTGAGGATTTTAGATGCCTTTGGAAGCTCTTATTCAAAAGAACATAAAAATTCTAATTTATAGCAATATGTCCCCCCTGACGTATTCATATAAATATCCTCCCCATGTAAGCACTGCGCACTGCTCTGCCATAATCACCACCAAGCTTTATAAACTGGAGATTAAATTCACAGGGATATCAACTATGGAGTTGTTCTACAAGAGTTAGAGAGAAGGATAACAAGAGACAAATTACTGTGCCTTTGCTTTTGTATACAGCCATACCAGAACACTTGCAGAAACTAGACAACATTAAAGTAAGGTTTCTCAGCCCCTCTTTTCCTCTCAACAAGACAGGCGAATGCCTGCTCTACACTGGCTGCTGATAATCCATTCCATATGGTGGGAAAGAGAAATGCAACCTCAGACAGACACTGGTGGGAGGGAACAGCATCACAAAATCTGGAGAGGTGGCTGAACTGCGGGTACCACGCTTTGTTCCCAGCTTTGCTGCTGCGTGGTAGGACCATGGGCAAGGCACTTGTAGGGACTGCTGAAACATTCCTGTGAGATTGAAAGGGCCACTGAACATAAAGAGTTGGCCTGGCACTTTTACTGGCTAGGCTGACCTGTGAGTGAGGAGAGCTCGCTCTGCAGCAGCTAGGTCATTGTTTGCCTGTAGTTCCACCCACCGCATGCCACAGAATGAAGCTTCTGAGAGCAAAGAAATTCTCAGAGAAATAAACAGCTCTTCACGTAGGCAAAAAGAAATGAATTGAAAAGGAATTATTGTTGAAATTTGAACAAATCAGATTGAGGCAGAACTGCTACCAGGAAAAAGAGAACCATTGCTTTAAATCCAGTGCCAACACCCGGGTTGCCAGCAATTGATGCCACTAACTCATTTTTGCACTTTAATGTTAAATTTCTTATGGGACCACATCACCTAATTAGAGGAATTGATAACTGCACTGTTCCATAATGAGGCCAATACATTTCAAAGTCATTAAAGATAACCAAGGCAATAAGTCTGTGTTTAAGCGGCGCTTCCTTAGATTTCACAGCCTACATGTTGCTAGCATAGGAAAAAGCAATCCCTGCCTAGTCAACTGTAAATGCTGGGTTATTGGAATCTTTAAAACAGGCAGCAAGGAGAAAATTACATGGCCAAATCTCCTTTTTCCAGTTAATGAAGAATTAAGACTCCCATTTACCATATTAGAAGGTTCATCAGAGGTCTCTACTCACCATAGCTTGTGTTTGACAGCAGTGTCAATTTATCTGAGTCAGAACGCAGAAGTGCATGACAGTACGTCATTCATAACTGTCACATCTACTTATCTCTCTCATTGTCACACTGCTAACGAAATTCAGGCCATGTTTTTCTGATCATGGCCTCTTAAAGGGAAAAGGATCCCCTTACCTCATCACAGCAAACTGATCGAATCCTGGCCCTGAAACCAGTGTGCTGACAAATGGCCACACAGTTATAGTCAGCATAGAGCAAATAACCTTGTTGAAGCAGGGAAGGAAAACAAGCATTTCCCAAAGGCAGGCTTCCAGTGAGACTGCCCCTGGCTTCAGAAACAGGAGACATTAGGTTTTGGTGATAATTACTAGAGGCATGGATTTATCTATACTCCGTCTTGTGTCTGCAAGATCTGTTCAGGTACATTTGGCATCTAGGTAAGAAAAGCAGAGTGACTTTATTGGAAGTCAATGGTCAAACTCCTGTTGGCTTCAAAAGCACAGGATGGATTTCTACTACTGCAGCAGACAAAGAATTCCATAAAGTTAACATTACAGCATTTGTTACCTTGGCTAAGGGAGAATGGAAGAACATGGCCATGCTAAGGAAGGCCAGAACATCTTTTCTACAAATCAAAGAATGATCCCACTAAAATAAAGAATGAATAAATTGAAACTTTAGGCACAACTGAAAAGGTCTGTTAATATCTGCAGAAGTCACAGAAACAAACCCACCTGAGGAAACAAATGGAACAAAGCAGCATTGAGAGGAAAGGCTGTGATCTAAAAAGAACCAAGTGTCTGCATATATATTGTGAATGTGCACCGCTGTACTGTAAAGCAAGAATGCAAGAAACAGTCCTTTTTGAGAAAGAAGTCTCCAGAATTGTGTCATCCTCTCCCCACATCTTCCATGTAATCCCAGCTGCTCTCACAAGCTAGCAGAGTGGGGGACCCAGCCTGACCTATGTAGAGCAATTCCCATCCTTGGTATTTATTTCTCATAATGCATTTTCAATAATGTTTTAGATACAAATGCTCTGATAAACTCAGCGTCCCTCTAAACTACCTAGCCCCCTCTAATTTCACTGCTTGTAGATGGTGATGAGGTGTAATACATATACCAGTACCCTCCCCACTGGGGAAACTTAAAGCCCATTCCCAGTGCCCTGCCCTGTAGGTCATCCTAAGCCTTCAGCAGCCAGAGGAGAATGAGAGTCAAGAGTTCTTCTAAATCATACTGAAAAGCACAACCCTTTCCTTCTATTCCTTGACACTTCCATAGAGAAAGGACCCCTCAGTTACTGTACCACCAAACTTCTGAGATTTATAGGACAATATGATTTACCATAGAAAAATACCTGCAAAAAAGCATGACACTGCTCTGCATGTGGAATTGCGCTGCTGGGTTTTATGAACATGGAAAGCAGGTTGTAGTCAGTGCTGGAAGGAAGCACTGTCCTGTGTTTAAGGGCAAATACATGATTTAGTCTATTCTGAAGAAAGCTCTTTTCCACAATCAGAGACTAAAACCACAACTGGACAGGAAAGCGGACTGGTGTTGTAACACTGGTTTTTAAGAAACTAACAGAGCAGGCTTCAGGTGCTAGGGAATGGACAGATGGAAGAAATCCTCCAAGGGGCTGGTTGTGTCAATTTGAGAAGCAGTTTCTCTTCCCCAAAAACTTTTCTTTCACAATATTTCATGAGAGGATTGTGTTTTTTCACTAGACCTACCGTAATAGAACAGAAAGAAAACGGTGCCCAATTGGATCAAATTACTGGTGAAACAATGCAGGGGAATGTGCATTTAGGTCCGCAGTTCTGAAAACTTCAAGAACTAAAATAAATTGCATGACCCCCTGGTAACTTCCACTAGAACTTATGGGTACAAATTGTTTGCCTCAAGCTGGGTGAAATACACATTCAAATGCAGGCTCTTGAAGGAAATTATTAAGTAGAGCCATATTAGCTTTCTCTGAAGCATACTCGTTTTCTATATTGCCACTGTATAGACCAATTATGTTACCTTTCCATGCTGAGAAATGATTGTTCTGCTAACACAGTTCTGGTAAAAATCAAAAGCACTACATTTTTAACCTTGGGGGATTTTTGTTATTGCTGCTCCCTTGCTAGTTCCTTCAAATAGAAAACATCTTCCATTAATCTAAATGCAAAATTTGTTCAGCTTTCGAAAGTTACTTGAAAAATGTTAAGCACAAAGCAATAAACTTTTTATGCTCTTAAGACCACTAATGCTTTGAGCTTCATATTCATTTTGAAGAAATGAACATTTTATGGTTCACAGAGGAATAGCTACATGAATAATATCTCAGATTATAATGCATCTAGCAGAAAAAGATTAAGTTTATGTAAACTATTTAATCAGATGTGAAATTTTCTCCAGAGGATAAAAAATTCTGACCTTATTTAAGTTTATTTTAAAACACACCAATATCACATTTCCACCAAGGGAACCCACCGATTTCCCCATTTAATTTGTATAAATATTCACAGAACCAAGGGCTAACTGGGTACTACAGTCCCCAGGAAGCAAAAGTAACTTTAGAGATGCACCTCATCCATGTGGTCTTCCCATGGAAAACAGTCCATGTGAAATGTGACCATAACAGTTAGTGAAGGGGTTGGATATCCAGAGCCCATTATGGCCAGCTCATCACAAGGGAAGTTTTTCATCAGAGAAGCTCTAATTCACACCAAAGTCTTATTTTTATCCATGATTTTTAAGATATTCTCAGCAGAGATATGTTCTGTAGCTGTCCTTCACCTCTTTTAGTACCAGGTATTCTACCCTATGAAGTGTCTGTCTAGAAATGTTCTCTAAGTAATTGTTATATTAAAGAAATGCAAATGTGTGTATGCTTAAACTGCCCAATTAAAGTGGATTTTACATAAGCTAGAGTAATTCCAGGGAAGCCAAATGATTTGTACTCAATTAAACTGTACCTGAGTTTGGCCCTCATTTCTGCTGCTGTCCAAAGTAAACCTCTTGAACTGTTTCAAATTCAATTAAGGAAAATCTTGGCATCCTCACTGTCAGCCCAGGTGCATTTTCTTTTCTATTAAACACAGAAAATTAAGGAGTTTTTCTAAGCACAGTCCTTTATGGGGTCTGTGTTCCCTATAACACACTAACAGAAAAGCCTCATGCAGAAGAATCCTGAAAAAGCAATCGGCTGGATACAAAATAGCAATGCAGCTTAAACAACAACATGATTATGAATAACCTGCTTTCAAGCATTGCTACTTAGCCATGGTTTGAGAACAAATCATGACCAGACTACAGGGAGTCTGATGTCCTTATGGGTTTTTTTGACCTGTACTTGAAAGCACCTGAGTATAAGCTGTGATACCTTTGTAATGGAGAATACTAAGTTGGTTTGGGAACCTTCTGATTTTGAAGCTAATGTGAATTTCTGAACATTCAGCCTTTTCTTGCTTTCTTTATTCCAAGAAATTACATCCTCAAGTCAAAGGCGTAAACAGGAGATACTCTACACTCTCCCCCCTTACGGATACGCATTACCACTGTACCCTCTGGAAGTCTTCCTTTCCCTTTCTCATAGTATTCAGTTCTCTCAACAAAGAACTCGATTATATGTTCAATCCCAGCTCAAATGTTCACTCGCTTTGGTGGCATCTTGGACTTCTCCCATAGGGAAATGTCAAAAATGCACGTGGGTTCTCTTTTCCTTGACATTCCTTCCTACCTTCTACGATGTTAGAGAGATAATGTGTTATTTTCAGCCGGGAGATAGCATATCTCCCTTGACAATCTCCTGGCAAGCGTAACTGCTAAAACCATGAGGTGTGGTAGGCTGATACACAGACCTGTGCCTTCACAAGGATTGCAGATAAATCCCTTGGGAGCAGGAGAAAGCATCAGAGCTGCCCACAAGAATTTGTTGCACTAGTATGGGGGAAGATGAAGGAAAGGCAAAGCTGCTCAGAATGACACATTCACAAATGAAACTGTGAAGATGTTAAAGGCACAAAGGTAACGAACACATTGGGAGGGGATACAGAGTTAAGGGAGGATACAGAGAACAACAGCAAGATACTTTTCAATAAAGTTGCCATAAAATCTGGCATAGCATTAGGATGCCATTTGAAATCCTTTTCCATTTCCTGCCACTCACCAGAGCACTCCGACCACGCCACTCACGATGCACCAAGATGCGGCCATTTTGCTCACACTCCCGACTGCACAAAATGGCCGCACAAGGCGGCATCTGCCACAGAATGATTGGTATTAGGCATAACTCATTACTCTGACAAGAATCTGGCACCCCAGCAAGCGCTCTGGCATGAGAGCCGATGAGATAAGGATTTGGCATAACTGCTGGTAGGATATGAATTAAGCTCAGTGTCAACACAACGCACATGGTTTCCTCTCCATGGACATGCCAAATCCTTGACACAATAATGAGTTATGCAGGGTGCCAATCACTGATTGTCAGTTCAATTGCACATCTCTTTCCTGACGCCATCCAACCGCAATGGAATCCAAAGTTGAGAAAAAACTTTGCTCTGAGTTTTGGTGATGGGGCTGACAGCACACGCCGGGGGTGAGACCTCTTCCCCTCGCCCCTCATGGTGAGCTCGTCACGCAGCCACAGGGGATGTTTTTACACAACAAGGCTCAGAGTATTGCATGTCCGAGCCTAATGAAACAAATTGCCTGAGAAAATGATCAAGCTGATGCCTGACAACTGTCTTGTTACATTACAAATCCAGTCTTAAACACCTCTTTACTGGAAAATGCTCAAGTTTGTGTTTCATCTTGTGTGTGCAAGCAGCCCCTTTCATGTGGAAACAAATCTTCCCCTCAGTGGAGTGAAGCAAAACCATGCACATTGGCAGAATGGAAGGCAAAGATTATTACTCTCCTGCACTCTCTGTGGGGGAAAGGAGCAGGCAGGAGGTGTTTCTGTCAGCCATATTAGGCCTTGGCCCTACAGGCCGCCAGCCTCCAGGGCAAAGAACCAAGCCCACACCCCCATTGCCAGCCCTTCTGCAGACCTGTGTCCAAACCCACACAGTACTGGTTTGTAGGAACTGATCAATGGGAAAACACTAGAACGACAAAAGAGAACAAAACTTATGGACAAACCCTTCCATGGTGACGCTTCCTGCTGCTCTGTTTAGCGTTCATCTCCATTGCTGCCTTCAGCGCCGCCGCTCCCTGGTGCCCTTCCTCAACCTCTGCAGTTGTTACTGCTCAGCACAACTCCAGCATCAACGCTGTCTGGCCACTTTTGCAATGACACTACATCGCAGACAATGCTCGGCCACCGCCAACAAGTAGTGAGTAACCTGTGCTGACAACGCATTACAGCCCTGCCACAACCAATCACTGTCTAACTGAAGCAAGATGGCAGCTAAATTACCTCAGAACACACAACGGCGTGTTTATTAAATTGGCATAGCAGCCTGCTAAACAAAACAAAACACAAGCGAGGAGACTGGCAACGTGAGTCAGAGCTACGAACCAGCAGTGATGGAAATGCCTTTATGTTGGATGAGATTTGGCAAGAGATTGGGGTTTAATTCCATTTTTCTAAATTTCAATTAAAAGTACTCAGTAACAAGGAAGTGATGTAGAGGAAAACGATTGAGTACAAGGAAAAGATATTTCCAGAACTCCAAATGGGATAAAAAAATGGAGATTATAAAAAGGCTGCATTTGACCTGTCAACATGAGAAAGTCCCCGAGTTTTTATTAAAAGGGGGCAGTGGGGAAGACAACCTGCTGTTTAGGGAAGCTGTAGATTTAATTTTAGTGCCTGTAATGGCACAGCCTGTGACTATAAGGTATTATTTAAGACCTATCATGCTATTTCCTTGGGGGATATCTCTGTGCACTTGCACAGTATGCTGCACTATGCTAGTCTCTGTACAATTTAAGTAGTTTACTGATTATTATTGAGTATGGGACAAAATCCACCTTTCTCTTGGCCAGTAAATATAAGCTTTATACATAGGGTAGCAACATGCTTCAATTGCTGCTTGCCATCAAGTGATTCAATAAACATACACTTTAAGGAAATGAAAACAACCCAAAAATAACCAAACACTGAGTCACGATTTATTAACACAACATACTACAAATCTAATTAAAAGTCAAACAGGCAATACCCTCATCAAAATCCAAATGTTCTTTACAGAAACATCAAGGAAGAAAGAGCATACAGGGGATGATACCACAAAGGTAATCAGAATTCATCTTCTGGGACTCATACCCTATTACTCAAAGCTCATTATCAGTACTCCATGCAGCAAAACAACACCTAGGGACCACATCATTAGCTTCCCACACACGCATTACCCCATCATTCCAAAAACTGTAAGAAAAAGACCACCAATACACAAGAAAAGTCAGATTCTTTTATCCTGCATGACAGAAGCATGCCAAAGTTTTCAGTAAGATGCTATTAAACAAAATGCTATAAAACAGCATGAAAACCTTGTTAAAATGGGACTAAGTATAATTGTAGCCTAGTAATGGATGTAGCCTGGCTATGACACTATTCTAACGTCTCAATTTGGTCTGTAAATACTTCTTTATGAATACAGCCACAGTTGCTTCCTTTTTCTCTTTTGGATTTGGATTCTTTGCCTGCTGTATAAATCGCTCTCTGTCAACTGGCAAAACATAATTCATTAAGTGACTAAACATAACTGACTACTCTGAAACACATCATCTCATTAGTCGAAGGAGAACATCTCTTCTCTACATTAACTGTCCAAAAGGAAGACAGGAAATCTCTTGCCTCTAGGGAGAGCACACATGAAAATAGAAACAGTCACCTTGAGTTTTACATGCTATACGGGACAGAAATATTCTCAGTCAAAAGAAGCTGAAGAAAACAGCTAATGCATTATTCAAGGGGATAAATAACACACCTAACATTGAAATATGGTTACAGAGACACAGACTTACAAATACTTAAAACCTAATTCCAACCAATAAAGAACTGTGCCAGATGCAACTTGCACTTTCCCCTTTTACTGTAAAAATGGTGAGGAGAAAAGGGCTACTGAGCTGACAGACATCCTCTGCAAGTCGGGAATGGAGTGGTTAACGTTACAACGATGTTATACTCTATTTTTTCCAGTATCCACCTTGTAGTACTCCAACCTATAAAAGGCTGTGTTCCCATTTATCAGGTTTCACTGTCAGAAGCAACGGTGACAGTGACTAATATATAATGTTTGGTGTGTCCGTGCTGTTTCTGTCTGCACATCTCAAGAGAAGCAAGAACTACGATACAGTGAGATGCAATGACAATCAGCCTGCAGACCAGTACAGACAAGAACTTGCAATACCAGAAGCTGTATCTGTCGTTATAGGTTAATAGATCAGGAGTTGGTAACATATAGGAGTCAAAAGCACTAGACTGCTACAGAAGGTTGGTAAATCCATAAACGCCCGTTCAAGATGATAAAATCCATGCATATCAGGCTGCACACATAAGACGCTGTGGGTCGGGCATTGGTGTTGATGCTTTCTGTTGTAAAAGTAGATGAGCACATAGAATTCCTTTTTAGCAGGAGGTAGCCAAAGGGATATTCCATAATACATGATGTCACGCTCAGTATAGAAACTAGGGGAAGGCTGGCTGGGGGCTGCTGATCAGGAACTGGTTGGGCATCAGTCAACAAGTACTCAACAACTGTGTTCTGAATCACTTGTTTTGTATAGTCTAATTATTTTATTATTATAATAATAATTATTTTCTTCCTTTTCTTTCCCATTAAACTGTCTTTATCTCAACCAGTGAGTTTTCCCACTTTTACTCTTCCGACTCTCCCACATCCCACTGTGTGGTGCTCAGCTGTCAGCAGGGGTCAAACCACAGCACCATGTTGGAAATAACAATCAGTGTTTCAGAACTATCTGGCAAATGCTTCTGAGGAGCTTCACTTTAACAAAGGCAAATGACAAGGCTGAAAGCTGATTATCATTATATAACCTTTCAATAAAAGCATAAATTGAATCAATCCCTTCCAGTCCCCTTCCCAATCCACTGAGCTTGATCAAATCCCCCTTTCCAATACAGAAAACATGTCAAAAGATATTGACCACCTTTACTCATTACTTTGATACGCATGTGGTGTGCTATGCAAATGGAAAATACACTCACTCCTCTGCAACCTCATTCAGTTGTTCCTCCACACACCATCAATTCCAGCTTGCCCTGCTGACAATCCCTGGGACTAACCTGCTTGCTGAAGCCAATGCAGGCTGGTGCCAGAGGGAACCAGAGCCCTGTGCTGATTTCCCTCCTTGCCTCTCCCCACATCCCAACTTCTTCCCAAAGAGTTGCACTTTTGTACTTCAGGGCCTCTTATTCTAATTTATGCAACAGCTTAAAACATTTTGTTAGGGCTGAGTGAGACCATCTGTGCAAGAAATAAAAGATGCCTAAGGGTAAAATAGGCAAGTGCAGTAATGCTGAATACGTGGAAGGCAATCGACTGCCTATGGATTTTGTATCTACCGCTGTGACCTTTCAAACGATGGAGTGCAGTCAAGGGTAATTTCCATATAATGTTTGCTCCAGAAAGAAAAATTAATCCAGAACAGGGTTAGTACATTCCAAAAAGCTGGACAGCCGCAATTGCCGCTCACTTCTCAATGCCTACATACAATTGAGCATGACATTTGCATAACATTATAGAAAATCTCCTTTATTATGTCCTACAAGAAGATCTGCCAGCATTTGTTTTCCTAAGGTGAGGAGGGACTCAAGTGGATTCCGGAACACAAACTTTTTGTCAAGGATGGCAACGTTGCTCTTTAAAATGATGGATCACTTCCTACAACTCTTAAATTATCATTACAAAGCCCTGACCTTGTGTGCATTACGTATTCCCTAAAGATGTTGAGGAATATTTTAAGAGTTGTTCCATTTTGCTGTCTTCTTTCTGATTACCTTTGGGGCTTATTAAGTAAGTCTTTTTTTTAAATAACTTAGAGTGGTCCAGGACTAAGAGGGAAAAAGAACCTAAATTGGGGTTGAAATATATTTAAGTTCAGAGATGAAAGAGTTTTATTTACAGAAAACAGTTTCAAGGCAAGCAGTAAGTACTTTTATCTAGGGAACCTCCTCCCTTCTTTGGAGCAAGTACGTGCAAGTAAAACACACAGATGGAAAGACTTGTCTCGCTGTCGACCTTTCTGGAAAAGAAAAATCAGCTTCAAGCTGACAGGTGACAATGGGCCACGTTCATCAGTGGCGTAGGCTGGGTTTTGGAGCTTGGATGTGGAATGCTTTCAAGAAGGATGTACCTGGAATGAGAAACCCTCACAAAAGGGACTGATGGAAAACCTGCTTGTTATTTAACAGGGGTCAGCTCTGCCTGCAATGGATGATCTATACATCCTTGAGTAGCATAAAGAATCAGGTAATTTAATAATGCACCACTGCAGAGAAGTTGAAATCCTCGGTTTGGATTTGTGCTATTCCCATTCCCACATAAACATGACAGCCAACAAAATTAAGGAATTATTGTTCTATTTTTTCCTGAAGCCCTGTAAAGTGTCCAGGACTAGGGCACTGGAAGAACCCAGCACCTGGACACCCTGCATTACAAAATGGCTTAGAAGAGAAAAACATTGTTATCAGCCCAAGTCAAACCTCGGCAGCTGATGTACTTGCATTGGCACAAAGAAACAAATGCTGATGCTGTCATGCAGCTCCTTTCCCCCATACAAACTTTGAATGCAATGTCTTGCTGCAAGCAGAGGTGCGGAGTGCTAACCTAGCACTTCATGGGGTGTTTTCATTAATTCCTGCTTGACTCCTCCCTTCACAATACCCTGATGATTATAGGCTGTGGTCATTACATGTGGGTAGTACATTAAAAAAAAAAAGGCCAATTTTTGAACACCTGCATGGTTCTGTTCTGCACAAGAACAAGAGACAAAGTAATGTGCAACACTTAAGCATCTAATGGCTTGTGGACTGGATTGCAACAGGCTGGTAGCAGCCTCAGTGGTAACCAATCTCTGTCTGACCAAGGTCAATAGTTCTTCCTATTTGACAGATACTCCAAATGGTGATTCCAGATTTCCACAGGGCAAGAATGCACATCCCAGTAACTGCAAAAAGAGCTTCCAACAAACAGGCAGCTTGAGCAGCTTTGAGGCTGAAGGAAGGTGAAACTGTACATACAGCACCGTGTAACCAACCCATCATGTTTGCCCTGCTACATGTAATAAGTGAAAACCAAACTCTGATAGAATCATCACTATTGTAGTTTTCAAACAGCAAACCAAAACTGTATTGGACCCCAACACCAAAAATCAATCTGTGGAATTTGGGCTATGAATATGAGTGAGAAGAAATCTTGACTCTGTGAAAAAGCATTACACATCTATTTTCCTCACTTTACTGGCTACAGCTATCTCCCTAGCAACATATGTTTCAGTGAGCTAGAGCTTTGCCATTAGAAACAGGTTCTTAATTAGGAGCTTATAATCATTTATAAACTGACAGCTGTGGCACAAAAGCAGCTGACCAAAACCTGATGGTTCAAACAAATGAAAACCTCACCCAAAAAGCCAGCCAAGCAAACAGAGAAAACCCAAACCACTGGGCTTTGCTCCTGAACTGCTGCTGCATACACCTGCACATCCTGCATCTCAGCTGGCAGGGAAGTGAGCTCCAAAGGACAGGAGATCTGCAGTACGCCACTGAGTGGACTCAGTAATAAGGTCTAATGCCAGTTTTGTTTTGCCAGGAACAAAAACAAACCTATCTCAGAGATGCTTGTTTGTTATAGGCACTGCTAAAATTATCCTGGCTCCTTTTACTGGGATAGAAAAGCTGGTGTCATTTGGGCAAGTGACTAAATGAGGTAGTAGGAGGTCCAAGGGCAAGATGGAGCCTCCTTTAATGACCTGTTCCCCATGGCAGGGAGCAACAGCCTCAGTGCATACCCTGTAGAGGAGATATCCCAACCGAGCCAAAGCTGAAACTCCATGCCGCTCTCTAAGCCTGATGGAGACACATAATGAAACACAATCCTGTCAAGCTTGGCCCCTGGGTAACATTTTCACTTCTACATTCCATTTTCAGTTTAGGTCGAGATTTTTAAGACGACAGCAAGCAGCACTCCAGTCCCAGGTGACAAGATCTGCTCAGATTTAGTCTTTGAATGTTGCAAATTAAATTCCCTCATCAGGCCTCTAATCACTCTTACCAGATGGGGCTTGTGCTCAATTTTGGATCCACAGGAAATTTAATGGTTATTGTTTCTGTTTAAATAGGAGATTATTGCATTTTAATAAGTTCTCTTTGGGACTTGCAGCAACAATAGAGTACTATGAATTACTGCAGATAGCTGTTACTGCATGCTGGGGAAAAATCAAGTTACTAAGTGTGACAAGTTGCTTTTTCTTCCCTTCCAGCAATCGCTCGGAGTGTATTTACCACCAAATTAAGTATGTGCCGTGGGGATAATATTTTTATCCTGCCGAGGGGGGAAGGCGCTTGTCTGTGGATTTTCATTAAAATGACACATCTGTTCAGCAATTTCACAAAGTAATTCTGCTGAAAGTTTTATCAGCTAATTTTAATTATTCACTCCAGTGGGTTGAATACAGGATTCATCATGTTGAATTAATACATTTGACGGGAATTTCACAAAGAGGGGGGAGAAAAAGCAATCAACAAATTGAATTGTCATGCAATATGGATTAAATTGAGATTCTTTAATTAGGATAAGCCTGAGATTTGGTATTTTGAAGGTATTAGAAAGCTTAGCAATACAGTGGTAAAGATTAAGAAAATGCAATTAAATATTACACTTTGGACACAGGCAGCGTATCATGTGAGCAGAAGACAAGAGTCCTCTTTAGCACTGGAGTTAGTAGTGGCTGAGTTATTGGGGGTGCCAACCAGGGACGATCCTGTCTGACAAAGCTGTGCTGTGAGGAGGGCGTTTTGTAAAGGAGACTGTCCTTCTACATGAAGGAACTGTACTTATCTCTTCAAAACTACTTCTAACATAATTGCCCACAGACTATGAATCACCGTAGTACATTTCATTTAATAAACACACACACAGACTGGGTCTGAACTCATACAGGCGCACTGTGACAGGCAAATTAAAACCCTGAGTTCATTTCTAAGAAGTGGTATAAATGAAGCCAGACCCTCCAGATCAGTGTGACTGTGGGTGACCATCAGCAGGAAGGTTTTCCTCAATTCAATGTCCCTGTCGGACTGATGCAGATTTGCTTAGCTGCAAATCATAACTACAGTTTCAAATATTTTATTAGTGGAAAGCACATAGAGAAATGTGCAGGCGAGAACTCGGTGCCACCGAGATTCTCTGCTGATCTGAATGTTATTACTACTTCCTCCACCTCCAAAGCCAGGAGACAGGATTACTGAGTTCCAACTAACTCTAAAGAAATCCGGAGGTCCTGACCCTCGCTGGGAATACACGGATACATGTTGATGACGAGTTGGCTGGAAGCAGTATGACAAATTGCATAACAAAGAAATATTTGGCAGCAGAGGCATGCTGTGTTTACCTAACAATACACATTTTAATATGCTCTTTCCACAGCTTGTAACTAGAATATACACTCAAACGGTGTCTGATCTTAAACCCCACCAATAACCACGCTCTCCAGTGACAATGTAATACCATGATGCCATGTTGCACCTCTAAGTTTGCTGTGAATGGATGAAATGCACATGAGAACTCCAAAACTACTGAATTTCAGCAGGCTATGCCTGTAATTTATCTCCAAAAGAACAGTGATTTCATCAACCTTCCAAATTCAATTCAATTCTTTTTCCTCACAAATAATGTTTTAATAGACTCTCACAGTATGATTCAAACCAGGCATGCCCGTATGGCCTTAACAGCACGTTACCTAACTGCAGTCATTCAAACTGTAGATGTCTAATCCATATTAGTCATCTGAGCTTCCTCTAGACAAATTAAATAGCCAGAGGATAGCTCAGCTCACCTTGCACAGACACGGTTAAAGCCAGGATGGGTCATTCGTTGGAGGTGATTCTGTCTGTGGGTGGGCTACAGACAGATCCTCTGGAAAACTTTTTACACCAGACATGCCCAGGGCATGCTCCTGGCACCCTCCAGTAAATGGTCCTGGCATCCACCCTGGGCATATAACCCTGCTTCTTTTCTGGACCTGGTACCCAATGATGCATCCTACAGCTGCATATGTCATGGCTGTCTGCCCTCAGCCAAAGCCTCTGCTTCACTTCCCAGTCTGACCATCCTTGATCTTGCTCCTGACCAGACCTCCTGACCTCATCCTTCCCAGCCTGCGTTTTGACCTCAGTGTTCTGCCTTGCTCTTCTGAGCATCCTTTTGCTCCTCTATCTCCTCGCATCAGTTTGGAATCTCAGCGCTTGTGGCTTGTACCCTTCTGACCTGACCTCACATGGAGCTAGCAATAGCATTGTAACTGTGTAAGCACCAAGAAACAGTATTTACTCTTGGCTTACGTGGAGCACACTGCTAATGTGCTCACACTGCTTCCAATACCTGAAGCTATCATTACATTGCTCTGTTTCAAGGAGGAATAACAGCTAGCTTAGCACCATCAGAGCGACCTCTAATCAGTGCTACACTCAACCACACAAACACACCATATATTCTACAACAGGTATTTACAGCCTTTTACATAGAACAAGAATCTGTTATATATGTGTCCCTGCAGGAGGTTTCCAGGGTCAGCAAGTATATAGTGTTTCCTTTTTCACAGCACAGATCAGACTCTGCTTACACCTGTATTATATGGGCAGCAGCCTTTTCTCCAGTACAGACCACACATGACATTGCACAGCCTGGGCTCTGATGGCAAAACCCATTTTGTCCCCAACACTGGGGAAGCCCATTTATGGTGGCTGTTAGAACAGTTGCTGGTGCCTGCTGTTCCTCGAACTGTGTGGTATTACTTGAGAGAGCACTAACTGGCACAGTTAAAGAGCTGCTTCTCCTTTTAAGAAGAATTTTACTTAGAGCAGGTTTCAGTCTCCTCAGATGTGTATGAAGGGTGGTAACAGCAGCAGCAGCTGAGCAGAACTCAACACATTAATGTTTCAAGGTGTCAAAAAGCAAAAAAAGCTACGGAAGGGGCAGATCAGTTTTTCAGGCTTCTGGAATCACAGAATCAGAGACTGGTCTGGATTGGAAAGGACCTTATTATCATCCAGTTGCAACCCCCTGCCACGGGCAAGGACACCTTCCACTAGAGCAGGCTGCTCCAAGCCCCATCTAACTTGGCCTTGAACACTGCCTGGGATGGGGCAGCCACGGCTTCTCTGGGCACCCTGTGCCAGTGCCTCAGCACCCTCACAGTAAGGAATGTCTTCCTTATATCCTACCTAAATACCCCGTTTCAGTTTAAACCCATCACCTCTTGTTCTATTACTACAGTTCCTAATGAAGAGCGCCTCTCCAGCATCCTTGTAGGCCTCTTTCAGGGTACTTCTGCATGCACAAATACTAAGTAAAGGGTAAAATAAAGAAGGAAGATCCAGGAAGCTGTTGGAAATAGAGCTGCAGACACAGACACTGCCCTCCACTGCAACTGGGGAGGAGAAAAGAAATCTTTTCAAAGAGCATCCTGAGAGGCCAATGGCACCCCTCGCTTCACGCAATGACTTTCTAAAAGACTGAGATGCTGAAGTGAGGAACAGCTTTGAGCTTCAAGCCCACCCCTTTTCAACATGTTCATCTCTTTTATTTCAGAAGGAAAAGACTAACTTTTCTTTAAGGTACCACGTTGACAGTAGAGATGAAGTTTTAATTCCTGTTAATAAATGTTTTCACACATTCCCTGTGTGATCCTGGGCAGGTTTGGAGATTTCTGAAAGCATTCATCATTCTGCCATCCCTGTTTCTGGAAACTAATGAGTATTTTACTATTCAGTGGACAAAGCATTAGGTCAGTTCTGAACTCTGGGTTTTACTCAATTCTTTGTTATTTTGCCAGGACGTTGACAGAATCAATGTATGTCTGAAAATGTCTGAGGCTCCTGAAGCATTAGAATGCTGAATGACAAATACTTTTATTGGGAGCGATTTTTAAGCAGTCAGCAACTTGTTGTACAGCATCTACAACACTGAGGTCCATTCTGATCAAAGCTGTTCATTATTATTTCAGTAGAAACATTAAGTAAATTATTGCTGTGACAGCAAAATTCCGATTGTTTCATGCTTGAAATTATAGAAATTCAACCTCTAAATTAACTTTTTTAACACGTTAGTCACTGAGGTTTGGGAGAAAGGCCTCAAAGCTTTGATTTCTGTGTAAATTATTCACCACGTACTCACCAAATGAATCACTTGTTGAAAGACTGACACAATGTATGCTTAAGCTGACACAATGCAGCTATCAATCTTCATGCTGATAGAGGTCTCTAATTGTGCTTCACACGTGGGTTTGTTAGTGAAAGCTTAACGTGCCTTAACTAACTCTGCTACCCAAGCTAAAGTGAAGCCTCACAACTGTGGATCCTTCACAAGGAAAGAAATAGCTTCCAGAAATCATAGAATCCCAGACTGGTTTGGGTTGGAAAGTACCTTACAGCTCATCCAGTTCCAACCCCTGCCATGGCAGGGACAACGTCCACTAGAGCAGCTTGCTCCAAGCTCCACCCAGCCTGGCCCTGAACACTGCCAGGGATGGAGTAAAATCCTTAATGATACTCCTGTTAGCATTCCAATTAAACCAGACATAATGTGGATGCAAACATAGCTCATCCCTCTCTTTTCAGGTAAAAAGAAAGAAGAACTTTGGGGATGGGAAAAAAAATAAATAAATTGGTGAAAAGCTGAAGATTCAGTCAAAACCTTCAAGCTTATGAGTGTGCAAGTCTGTGCCCCAAGCTGGCTGCTGCAGACATCAACAATGTGAGGGCCAGCATCAATTCCACTGGACTGTGCACACAGTTCTTTCTCTCCCTGCCCTTCTGCTGCCTCTGTGCTCAGATGTCATATTATCCTTATCAGCAGATTAAAAAACCTCTTTGCAGAAACACTTATCTGTATAATACCAGTGATGATGCTTAAGCTTCATCTTTCCTATTTAACACTCCATGTGCCTCACTGATTATCATCCCGGACAGATGAAATTGTGTGTTCAAGACTTTCAGGGTCAGAAGAACAGCCAAAATAGGTTGCAATAATGGTCCATCCAGCCTAACCTCCTGTCTCCAGGCTGTTCCAGTGAAGAGACAGAACTATCTCAAAGTCGTAGGATAAACCTCCACTGAACAAACTTCCCACCTGCCACACAAGATTTAAAGCCTCACTTAAGTCTGGATTCTGGACAGCTCCTGCCTGAAACTCTTCTTCAGTTCTAGTTATTTTCTGTAACAAATCGTTACAGAAGCTCGTTGATATGAATTAACACCAAATCCTTCTCAAGCCTGACCTAAGAAATATTATTTTCCTGAGCTTAAAACCAGAACTAACACAAGTCCCTTCCTTGCTCTTACTTTGGCAACTTCCCATTTCTTTGACCTTTGCCTTGCTCTTGAATTATGAACTGCTGTACCCAAAATACATTCCTGAAATGCAGAACACAGCTCCTGAATGCTGTCCCAGGGCAGCACAGCCACTTTCAGCTACTGAATTCAGTGACAGAAAGCAAGAGCACAGGCAGACAAAGCCCAAGACATAAATGTCCCAGTCAGCTACTGAACAAGCTTTAACATACCTCCTATTGTCAGATATTTAATAGATATCGTGAATATTCTGTCTTGTCATGGTTGGGTAATCATCAATGTGATAACATTAATATGTCTGATTCTGCTGCAAAAAAAGGATCAGATTTATGCCTAATACTTCTGGCTTCACAGAGCACTGACTGAAAGAATAAGGTAGATGCCAAGTTAACTGCTCCTTTGTATTGGCTTGTTCCTGAATTAACATCCAACTACTTAATCTAAAGCACAGTCTAACAAAAGGGAAAACAAACCCAAAACCCCAATGATGGAAACGGCCAGAGCAAGGTGTGGTGCTGTAATCTAGGAATACTGATACCTGCTAACTGCATTAGCACTCTGTGTGACCCCGTCAGGAAGGTAAAAAATCACTACATAATTATACTGGCTCATTAGAATTTCCTGCAGGAATACACTCCTCTAACTTCAGTTGGAAAAGCGAGCAGGAAAATGCCAGCGTGACTATACAACTTCCGACCAGACCCCTGGGGGGCAATTACAGGACAATGGCCAACTTCCATGCTTCAGCTTGACGTTTTGCAGCTCTCTCCCCAGATTGGGAACCTGTTAGGAACTGAAATATCTAAAGGGCCAATGCACCACGAGGCAAAAGACTCTCTGGGGGCACAGAAACAGTTTGTAGCTTGAGGGAAGCAATGCTCTGTAGACCCCTGTGGTCTCACAACACTGTCGGAAGTTAAGGCACATGAGGATGTGGATGTAAGAGATAGGGAGAGGAATGACAACAGTGAAACGCTGGTCTTGAGGTTGCTTTCTAAGTAATAGCTTCTGAATAAAAAATACCCGGCTTCAAAAGGGATGCCTGATCACAGAGCAGGGTTCTCCTTGCAGCATCCAGAGGAAGAAAACAGCAGATAAGCCCAGGCTAGAGCTGCAGAAATACTTTTGGCTGATACACACACTAATGTAAGTCAGGACCTCGCCTAAAGACAGGGAAAATTCACCAGATTCCCAGGAAAAATGAAGTTGCAGCCAGCTATCACCCAAGGCTGATGAGGCTGTTTATCTGGTACCTGTAACGTGGTTTTCACTCCTAACTTCCTTTACATCTGATTACAGCTGTGACTTTGTGGGAAGCCTGCACTGGAGCAGGCTTCCGGCAGGACCCACAAAATGAGGATCCTGTGCTGGATGAGTGTGAGGAGTCCTGCCCTGGGGAGCAAGCAGCAGCAGAGCCAATGTGGGGTGAACTGACCACAACCCCCATTCCCTGTCCCACTGCGCTGCTGGAGGGGATGAGGCAGAGAAAGCTGGGAGTGGAGCCTGGGAAGAAGGGAGCAGTGGGGGAAGGTGTTCACGGATTTGGTTTTATTTCCCTCCTCTGATTTGATTGGCAATAATTAACTGGTGAGTGATACTTGAGCCTGTCCCCTGTCCTGATGAGGACAGGAGTGACAGAGTGGCTTTGGGGAACACCGGGCCTCCAGGCAGAGTCAACCCATCAGCCTGGTGCTGATACCTAACAGAAGGCACAAGAGCCTTAAATTAAGCATTTAGTGAGGAAGCTTTAACTTCTCCAGCTAAAAACACAGCTGCAGGTATGAACAGAAACCCAAGCTCCTGAAACAGTGACAATGAAGGGAAAAAAGGTCCCTTTCAAGTATGCTTGAAAAAAACCAATTAAAAATAACCCAGACAGAGACATTCTAGGTCAACTTCCAGTGCCAGGAGTGGTTTGATGGCCAACTCACAAACTCCTCCAAACAGGTTTTACAAAGGAATGAAAATACAGTCAGGACCTTACCACCAGCAGACATGGCTAAAGCACAGAGCACATAGGGTTTACACTCAACCCATCCAAATGGTAGCTCACCCAATTCCCTTTCAATGGGCCATCATTTCCCCTGCAGATGGCACATGTTTGCAGCAGTGACATATTAACATCATGATAAAACGATGATGACAAACTTCCAGACAGGAAAGATGAGACCATAAACGTTATTGCTAGAACATATATAGAGAAAAGGACCAAAAAAGCCCACCCAGACACCCTCAAAAGACTCCCAAGAACAGCAAGAGTCATAAAGAGATTTGAAGTGTCTGTCTCAAAGTGAAAATAGGACTTTTCTTTAGGCAGCCTCATAGGCAGAAGGCACTGGAGCAGGCAGAGTACAGCTCCACGTGAGCTCTTGCCTCCCACTTTTGCAGTCATTTGAGTCTTTATGTTCTGGGTGATCTCTCCCACATCACCTAAGATATAACACAGTGAGTTCTTGATCTCTTTCATGCTAGACAGAGAATTCCAGTTTTCCTTTAACAAAAATGCTTAAAACCCAAGACATTTTTTCTTGCGGTTTATAGCAATATACACATAGTTTCCTGGGAATCTACAGTACCATTTTCTCACAATGTTAATGTGTCACCCGTACTCCACACCCACTGTCACCTACAGCAGAACTGGGAACTAAAAGCAACTGTGCTGTTGCCCCAGAGCTGGATCAGGACTGCAGGGGGGTCTCCCCATAGTGCAGCAGATGGGGAGAATCCCCTCCATGAGCTGCTGCTCATGCTCTGGGGGTGCAGCCCAGCACATGGGGGGTTCTGGGCTCATGTGCACACTGAGGGGTGATGGGAAGCTCCTCATTGATCAGCACCCCAAGTGCATCATGTAAACATGGAGATGTTCAGTATCCTATCAGCATTGCTAACATAGGCAGTGCTGTATTTGCAGAAAGAACACCAAATGTCTATCAATAAGATATTACCACGACCAGAAATAACTGAGTCATGATGACTGTGTAGTCACTTTGTAAGACAGTCCACGTGGGGAAAATATTTACTCTTCAAGTTGAGACATCTAAAATCAATCTAATGTCACTTAAAAATAGGAGATGCAACGTAACTGATACACTGATCACAGAAACCACACAGGGAGGATGCTGTTATTTCTGTAAATACAAGATACTATAAAGTAACACAATTCCACTGAATTCAGGGGATCCAAACTCATTCATGGCAGATGAACATCTGGTCTTTTACATTTGGAGAAAGGTAGGATAAATAATACCCCACCATTCCAACAACTCCTGTTAACTCCACCAATGTAAATACATTTGCACCAGAATGTATGTTTTCTTAGACTCTCCAGTTCAAAAACTACATAGACATTAACTACATAGACACTTCACACCGGAACCTTCTGGAAATTCAAAGTACATGGAAAAATTCCAATTGCACATCAGTGCTCTGCAGCCCAGCTTCTACCTCCGTAAGTCATTTCAGCCACCGAGGAGCTTGACCTTCACTGCCTTCCAATAAAACCGAGGACTGCAGGAGATTAGCCACCTTCTGAGGAAAGCCTTCAGCTCCTGTGTTCCTGCAGGTCTCAGCCAGAGCTCAATTGTGAAGGTTAAAGACAAAATTCTGTCCTATATTACACCTTTCTCCAACTGCAAGCACGCACTCACACAAGCTGCACATTGCATTACACTGCCCAAGGTCTATCAGACCTGGAAACAGAGTGAAGAACTCTTACAAATCCCGTGGTCCTGGAGGAAAGGAACTGCTGGATTTGATGAATCCAGCAAAAATCCCCTCCAAACCAACCCGCAGCAATGACAACAACGATCTCGAACCCTTCTGGCAGGACAGGTGGTGTGTTCAAGTGTCTCTTATTATCTTGTCCCTCACATCCAACTCATCTGTTCTTTTCTTTTATTGAGAAGCACAATCCACATTGTCAGGATTGGTGTGGAAGTACTTGTGGTTTATATAACATTTAGTGCTAATTAGTTTACTTGTAATTAAAAATAAGACCATGGCAGAGCTCCACTTGCCAGTTTCACCTTGTCACAAATGAGCTTGATGTTCACTGTGTCTTAAATAAAACATATCACTAACAGGGAGAGATCTTTTCCGTCATTCCCAGCCCCCCATCACCACCATTTGGTATAATTATTCCTGACAATTTGCCCATCACACTGTAAGAGTCTTTCCAGAAGGAGAAAAATACTACGTTGAGTTCTTGTGATCACAAGTCTAATTGAGCGGAAAACAAATCTGCTAAAAAGAAAGGAGGAAAAGAAAGGGGTAAAAAGGAGATATATTGAGGAAAGACAGGCTAATGCTTCCCTCAGTTAAAGCTAATATAATCAGATGAGCAAAATAACAAGGAAACGTGCTACCAACCACTCCTGGAAATAGACTTCCTTCCCTGATTTCCAGTCTCTGCAGCAGATGCTGGTTTAATAGAACTGATGATGACATTCAGATCTATTTTACTGGGCCATACAGCTTTTTTTCCCCAGGTTTTAATTACACCTATCATTATTACTTTCAAGCTGAGGCACAGCAATTGCTCGACGGCAGTGGCACATAGCTGCCAGCGCCGATGCCTGGTGCGAAGGCCACTCTCTTTAATCTGTGGCAGCAGGAAAACTAGGTGCCACGTGTGTAATTTAAACTGACAGGAAACATTAGCATTACTGTACACTTTGTCAATTAAATGATGGTTTAATCAGTACAAATCTGAATGGTCAAATAATGATATAATTAAAAGGAAATAATGGAAAGTGGTTTGGTGATTAATTAACAGAGCAGCGAGTACCAGCAGCACATCCTCTCTATGCTATTACCTCTCTCTGGCCGGGGTGGTGGTTGAGGGGGACATGCTGACCTTGCAGCCTGAGAAAATCCATTGCTGAGCTGCAGATCCAGCAGCAAAGGCAATTTTCACCAGCTCAAATAAATGAGGGGGAGCTTTACCTTTTTACCTTCCCTGCAGCGCTCTTCAAAAGCGCTGCCATACACCATCACCAGTGACTCCTGATCTTTTCTTTTTCCTTTTACAAATAGGAGACTGGATACCCTGTAAACCCTGAACACCTTGACATATATTCTGGAGCACCAGAAAATAATACACTGTTTTTATCTCCCACTGGCTGATGTCTTGACTGTTACAGCAGCTCTGTCCCTTTCTTTCTGCACTGGCATGCAACAGGCTAGAGCACAGGATGGATTGGCAGTCATGAGACATATTGTAACATAAAGGGTATTAAATACTTAATGTTATCAATCACCAAAGTAGTGCAGCACTAACAAGGAAGCACTTGCTCTGCCATGTCTAACAGAATCACAGAGCAGTTTGGTTTGGAAGGAACCTTAAAGCTCTTAATCTGGGATGGGTATGATCAGACCTAAAGTTTAGCCCCCTGGACTGCCACCTGGATGCCAGCTCTGGTCCAGCTGTCTGACCCCCAGCAGACAAAAGCTGGTACCATATATGTCATCCTTTCCTTTTGGATCATCAATCCACCCCATAATGGTCAAACGAAAGCCCGGCAGATGGAAGTGTTCAAAACAACCAATGGATCAGCAAGAGAGTTAGGTCAAATCCTGTTACTCAGAAGAGGGAGAGCTGCCCTGTACATCACACCAATGTTCTAAGGTCCAGCACTGGTGAACATCAGTGAGCTGTAGACCCTTCATCCAACCTCGTCATGTTTTGCCATAGTACAGTGTACTGTACAATGAAACAGCAACATGCACATTCAATCACGGGTAAAATGAGGGTGGGATGTTATATTTAATATTTATACGCATGGCATACTGGCAAAATTACTGGCATCTGTATGTGTGTGAATGACTGTTTTGAGGAACATGTGTTGTGTGCAATGCTGTTTATTATCAGTAAATGAAGCCAAAAGCTAAGTTGAAAATGAATGCTAAATTAAAAATTATATAAAATGGAGTGAAATGATTTAATTAGCAGATTATAAGTGACACACTTTACTATTAGAACAGGCTTGGGAGGGATTGAGGGAAGGGGTGGGGGGGAAGCCTTCACTAGACACAGAAGGGTGGAAAAACATTTCTTTCTCCTCTGTCTGTGGAGTTACAAACACAGTAACATATTGTCCTGGTGTTTATAATCACAGACTCTGCTGCCGTCACAGTACTTGTTTTAATGAGGCAGCCAGTTAGAAATAATGAGACTTTGAAACAAATTGTTCTCACTTCTAAAAAGGGAAGGAGAAAAGATGTATGGTACCCTGGTGCAGTGCAATAGGAGTGTTTTGGTAACGTATCTCTACTTAACTCCTCGCCCTGCATCCCTCCAAAGGAATTTCAGAGTGCAGAAACGTGTTATGGTTTCTTACAAAGCTATAAAACCAGCTCAGAACTCTATTTATTCCCAGGTTTCGCCACTAACTTGTTGCATGACTTCATTAAAAACACATTGCTTGCTAAATTAATTAACATATGTGAAATGCTTTGATCATTTTTGCTTGGTCTCTCCCTTTAAAATGGAATATTTCACTCCTATAATCATCTTTTAGTAAAACTGCCAATATTCTTTGCCAGCAGAAATTGATTTAGCTCCTCTGTGCTTACAGAATCACGGCTGGAATTCAACCTTCCCCCACCTGCTAAATGGCACAGGGGTTGTATCAGAAGGTGGGAAAGGTGACAGAGGAGAGGCTGAGATGAGCTCTTAGGCAGAAGCTCTTCCCTGTGAGGGTGCTGAGGCGCTGGCACAGGGTGCCCAGAGAAGCTGTGGCTGCCCCATCCCTGGCAGTGTTCAAGGCCAGGTTGGACACAGGGGCTTGGAGCAACCTGCTCCAGTGGAAGGGGTCCCTGCCCATGGCAGCGGTTGGGACTGGATGAGCTTTAAAGGTCCCTTCCAACACAAACCACTGGGATTCCATAAAATCCACCCTTCAAGCCCACACGGGGCAGCTACACATCCACACAATTCCCTGGCACCACAGGCAGTGAAATAAGGGAGATTGTCCGATTCTTTTCCCATCAATTCCCTGGACACCCCATCTTGTCCCATCACTATCCTCCTCCATGCAGACAACAGCATCTGGAGCTCACAGCCTGGCTCACTCTGTCCCCAGTGCGCATGTCCCCTAGGCTGCCTGGCAAACTAATTGTGCTGCACCCTGAAAATGCTCCAAGTTCAGTGCAGCCTTAAAACATTGCCAAACACAGCCCCTCTTTAATCCTGCTTAAATTCAGAACCCAGAAAAAGATGACAACCTTGTAAGCCTTTAACTGACAGAATCAACCAGGTTCGAAAAGACCTTTAAGATCATCCAGTCCAACCATTCCCAGCACTGCCAAGGCTGTGAACCCATGGCACCTTGTTCCCACAGTGTGTGAACCCTTGCAGGTATGGTGCCTGCAGCCCTGCCCTGGGAAGCCTGTTCCACCCTGTGGGGAAGGAATTGTTCCTCAGCTCCATCTCAACCTGCCCTGGGGCAGCTTGAGGCCCGTTCCTCTTGTCCCATCCCTTGTTCCTTGGGAGCAGAGCCCAGCCCCTTCTGGCTCCATCCTCCTCTCAGGCACTTGTAGGGAGCCATCAGGTCCCTCCTGAGCCTTCTCTTATCCAGACTGAACCCCTGAGCACCCTCAGCCATTCCCCATGACACTTGGGCTCCAGGCCCTGCACCAACTCTGTTGCCCTTCTCTGGCCCTGCTCTAGCACTTCAATGTCTCTCTTGTAGTGAGGGCCCAAAACAATAAAGTAAAAGCCTTTATCTTATTTCATCTCCAAATACCAAAAGAACACAAATGTTAACGGACTTGATAGGTATGGACACCAATATTTCTATCTATTTTGGTCAAATATCATCGGCAGCTGCCCTGGGGTGATGAGCATGTCTCCACCACAACCAGGCAAGAAGAGCTGCCCAAAGCACACCCAGCTGAAGCTTACTCAAAGAGCTGAGCAGATGCTGGCTGCTCAGAGCCATACGGCTGCCTCTTCCAGCTAACATACTGCTCCAAAGTGCTGAGCAGCAACTGCAGCAAACAACAGAAGGGAAATAATAAGGGCTATATATTATGTGTAGATTAAAACCAGAAAAAAGCTCTCCAATCCAGCACGTCTGCACCTTTTAGCTACTTCTTAGTAGCTGTGATCCAGGAGCAGGTGTTGGGTTATACGAGATCTGTCTTTCCCCAAAAGCCAGAAAGGCCATAGATTTTGAAGCCTGTATATAAGGCAATAAGCCATATTACTTTCAAGGCACCTCTTATTCATTGAAAAACCTCTGATCAATTCTCTAATTTAAAACCAAAATAATAGAAAAGCCAAGAGGGAGAGTGAACTTAACAGAAACCACTTCAGATGTGCCTGCTTAGAGAAAAAAATGAGGCTGGGACAGAGGGGTGAGACGATTTCTCTCTTCATCTCCCATGTACTCCTAAAATGGGCTGTGCATTGCCCGGGAGTAAATCAATACTAAGCACAGTCCAGGCGAGACTGCCATCTCGCATGAAGCACTGACTGTAAAATAGACACAAAAGACACATGATACTCTCTAAGGTCCCCAGCAGCTATAATATCCATCCTTGGCAGCTCGCTTGACATTTCCTTGCCCTGCTTCCCAGTCCTCTTTCTTCCTCCCTCCCCCTCTCCTGCTCCCTGTCTCTAACAGCCGTGCTCTGCCTCTCAGGGGCTTGCCGGCCAGGCGAACAGATAACAAACCTGTCAAGAAGGGTTTAGCTGGGGAATAAATCCTGCATTCGCCAGGAAATGATGTGTACAATGGGAAAATACAAGGGATGACATGAGCCTTCCCTTCTGAGCGAGTGACCGAGAGATGCTTAAAATGTTACAGCGTGTGCTAAATGGACATTGGGATGGCTGATTAGATCGTATCTCAGAGCTTTCAAGTGCCTCCCTTCCTCCCCACTTTCCACTGCTACTGGAGACACACAAAGGAAGCAGACAAAGTCCATCCCTACTTCTGCTCCTTAAAATGTATGTATTTTTAGAGGCTTCACCATGAGGCAAGGGGGAGGAGGGGGTTGCCATGTACTAAAGCTTAAGGTCAAGGCTAAGATCTTTTTGAGTGGCAGGAAAGGTCACATGAAATCCACTGGGTAGTTACAATTTCCATTTATAAAAGGAAGATATAAAAGCAAGAACCTTATCTTGGAGACTTAATACATGTCTCTGCTTATTACTGTTTTCAAAGGGCCTTTTGCACAAACCTGATTTGTACTGGTGCAATAAAGATTCATTATCCCTTTACACAGCAGACTTCGCATTTCTGCCTAGGATCTAATTATGAAAACCAGGAACCACCCCATAAACAGATGCTAATCACAGTAGGAAAGTACTTTCATTTGGGTAACAAGGTAGCTCAGAAAGTTTGCTTGGAAGATTGCTGCATCAGCGAGAAGAGCTATTGGGGAGGGAAGAACCAAGTCAATGCTTTGCACAGCCAGCATGTACGAGCTGAGCTTTCAAGGACTTGGGGTTTGCTGGCAACAGAAAAAGAGCAATTCCATATGTCAGTAACTTTCCTCTCCAGCACGCACGTGTGGAGGAGCCTGGCCTCTAAATGCCTCTTGAGATTTTGACACTGGCTCAAATCAAAGCGTTGGATTAGCCTCAAACTCAACTCTTGGAAAACTTTGGGATGTGGATGGAATAACTGCTCTTGGGTTTAAGTACAGCAAAACACATTGTTGCTGTGATTGTGTCTGACTGCATTCCCCCTGCATCCAAACATACACCACATGGCTCCAGTGGGGAGGTTTCAAAGCATTCACCATGTTGATGCTTCACAGAGCTCAGGAATCTTTCAAAATGACATTGTTGCAACTGCATTTTCAACCCTGCAAACCCAAGATGCTAATTCTTATTCTTTCAAAATACCTTTTTAGATACTGGTATCACAGAGTGAAAGGTGAGTCCAGCTGATGGCTGTGACTGAAGAGCATCCCCATTGAGTGTACACTGGACAAGGTGAGGGATACTCTGATGAGGCAAACTGAATAAAGCAAGTGTAATTTGGACTGAGACTGTTACCCACACATGAAATCCCACACAGCTTGGTTAGCACAGGTAAGTCATACAATGGTTCTTTAAAGTTTAATTTATTTTCTTTAAGCACTCAGGAAAACAGGGCTTTTTCTTTTTTTTTTTTTTTTTGTAAAAT
>NDXB01004560.1:407363-505904 GCA_002631895.1 Agapornis roseicollis
TTTTTTTTTTTTTTTTTTGGTAACTGTGCAAAAATCAGCCTTTAAATGCACATCCTGAAGTTAATTCACTGCTCAGTAAGCAAGTACCAAACGTGATTGCTTGTACTATTTCTCTATTTCTTATAGAAGCACTAACTGATCTAGACCAACGATAGCAAGTGCCTTCCAAGAGAAGCTCCAGCCAAGTGTCCACTCATCAGTGATCAGCACTATCTGAGCACACACAGCAATGTAGATGACAACCCATCTCTTGATGTAAGAAAGGCCACACTATATTCAGTCAACTCTGCTCATGCATCTTTAAATTCACATATAACATCTGGCTAATGGTAAGCTACCATGCCCCAACACAATGCAATAAACCTTGTCTGCAGTACCTTGAAGGAACAAAGCCTTCACTAATGATATTTTAATGAGAAAATGCATACACTAATCCCTGCTGTCTCCTAGCTGGCCTAAAAAACTTCTGCACCCAAGAAATGCAACCTTAAATTGCATTTTCTGAAGGTTTGGGGTTTTCTTTTCTTTGGGTTGGAGTTTTTGGTTCTCATTCTTGGTGGAGCAGACAGGAACACCACTTAAATGGCTTCATCTGAGAGGGAAAAGGAAGATTACTGTTGGTTACGTTCATGTCTTCCTTTTCTTTTCCCCTCTGTATATGTGTTTTCTTAATTTGCAACTGATACTTTAAGGAAGAGACACATGAAGCACTTAGCTATTATTAGAGGAATTGGGCAACATAATATGAACCTGTTTACGCACTAATAGTAACGAGTGATGCACTGCCTTGCCACAGACAGCATTTTATTACTGCAGGGCCACACGTGCTGTAGTCACACTGACCTGACTCTCAGAGGTTCACATCTTATTTTCTACTGCTAAGTGCTGCTTTTTTTCCATTTCTGGAGGGGAAGAAGGTCACTTCTCACTATTACTGTTCCATTAACTTACACTACAGCATACACATTCTTAATCCAATAGCATCTTACGTTGTGCCTTTTAACTCAATAACGCATTATTTTCTGAAGTCTTGCCTACATTGACCAAATTAATACCTGAGGTTCTGCAGCTATTGAGAGCAGAGAAAATGTTCAGTGAGAGAACTGAGGGGCTTAGGCATTGTTACAACAAATCTATTTCTCTTTTCACCTTTGCAGTTGTTAGCACTGAGTGATGGGCTCCCACATGTCTATAGATCCGCAAGCACTGGGGGTGGATTCTCATTCACACTCAGCATCATTGTGAACCAGACCCAACACGCAGGTTTTGTATGGCTTACGCTGACTGAATATTGACGATGGCTCATAGTGTTTTTTAACATCCACTAGACAAGACAAAACTTGCATTTTAGCAATGCTGCATTTTAGAAATGTCACTGTTTGGTCAAGGTGGTGTTTGCAGACAATGGCAATACCTGGTGTCCTTCCCACACACACTGATGGGAGTGCTGGGGCTCAGTTTATACAACTTTTCCCATATTAAATGGTGACTTTGTTCACCTGAGAGAAATGACACACCATTAGTTGTGATTCATACATGCACTGGAGCCTTCCAGTAACACTGTCAACATAAATTTCATCTATCAATTGCTCTGGGTGCAAAAAGCTGCTCTAGTTCAACTTGTTCTGCCATTTCTAATGTATCTTCTTTAACAGATAAATAAATAAATAAGCAGGGATGTTTTATTTCAGAATCTGATTGTAGACATATCAATGTATTAACACTCATCCCTGCAGATTCAGCCTTTTCTGATTGAATTCTGGATCATTTTTATTCAGTGAATGCAACAGGAAAAGTCCAGGATGCCAAGAGAATAATATACTACAAGCTGATGTTATGATGACATGCTCCGAATACTCCCCTGCCAACAAGGAATTTAATTATAGCCATTGTTTGTATTATTCAAACGACTATTGACAGTAAATCTATCTAGCACGACGTTTCCTCTTTGTATTCATTGCAGCCTTTAGAATGGAAGGAATACTAAAAAAAGGAAGAAAAAGGAAACGTTTTCCCCCCTTACTCCTTCCCTGGTATCAGGCTACACAAGGCCACTGAAGCCCAGTTGATTTCCCAAGTCCAATTATTTTGCAGTACACAATCCTCTTGAATAGCACTCCTCACCTGGGGACTCTGGCTGCCTAAACACACTGCACTTAATGGAGTCCCTGAAGTTGTCTCCATTTCATTGCTTCTAACTAATAGGCTGTGATATTTTTTTCCCCAAATAGACCACAGCTCTTCCCACTCCCCTTGCCCATCCTCCCTGTGAAATCAAAGTGGCTAACGAGGCATTAGGAGACTGTCTGCCCATCTCCCAGCGCTGGATCTTCACTACCACCTACTGACTGCAGGTCTTAGA
This sequence comes from Agapornis roseicollis, assembly GCA_002631895.1. Classification (NCBI taxonomy): domain Eukaryota; kingdom Metazoa; phylum Chordata; class Aves; order Psittaciformes; family Psittacidae; genus Agapornis; species Agapornis roseicollis. The sequence goes on from NDXB01004560.1 coordinate 409,726, forward strand.
GCCACAGCCTCACCTGCAGCACCTCGGAGGTCTCCTCCCAACTGCATGTTCCTCAGTTCTTAAAAACAAGACAGAGGGAAAGAGCAAACACAGGCTTAATAAAAAATGCTCTCTCTTAAGATGTGGGTGATTTTAAGATAATCCGGTCTATTTTTCCTTTTCTTTCAATCTCAAGCTATTGTTTGGATTCATGTGCAACAGGCCAGGTCTCCAGCAACAGAAAACAAGCTGCAACTTCAGAAAAGAAAACAATGTGCATCAAAGCATTATCTTCTGCCTCCCTTTTCTTCTAAGCCCTGTTGCTTCTGTGCATCTTCGCCACCTCACTTTCAATGACTGCCTCAGCCAGCCAAAATCCAGTTATGTTCTGCCTGTTCCTGACACACCATCTTGAGAGAAACACATGAAACACAATATTAATATTGCCAGTGTTTTCAAGTGTTGAGGTTTCAAACATATGAGGATTTTGAGGGGAATGTGATGGGGGAATACTTCTACCATATTTAAAAGGTCCTGCGTAGCTGTTAGGACAGAGAACTGCTCACTAAGGAATCCAGGCAGTGCTGGATGTGAGTTGCCTTTTCCATGTGTCACTGGCAGGCAGGACACAATGGAAGATCTTCTATACAGTCATCCACAGAAAGCAAAACATAAACCTTTTATCTTCCTCCAAAAGAAACTACTCTGAAGTCACCTGGAATGTAAAATGGTAGGGGAGGGACAAGATCTTCATGTGCCTTCACAGGGAAAGTATAACCCTCTATAAGGCTTAAGGCTGGGGATGGCTCTGCAGCCAAGACCCTTGGGGACACGAGGTGACCAGACACAGCCAGCAGCATGCCTGGCTGCAGAGAACAAAGCTGCATCCTTGCCTGTGTGAACAGCAGGGAGGCAGAGGGAAGCGCTGATTTTTAAGCCCTGAGAGGATGAAGCCCTGAGAAGCCTAGTCTGATGCCACAGCCAGCCCTGCCTGAGGTCCCTTCAACCTGAATCATTTTATGCTGCTGGAATTCATTAAAGCAGCAGACTAGAACTGCATGGATGGTATTTAAAAACAACAACTAACAGCATTTCAAGGCTGCCTCAGAGGAGGTGGCGGGGATGTATGGGCACAAAAGGCTAAAAAGGCATGGACAGCCCTGTTATGAAAGGCTCTGCTTTTGCAAAATCAGCTCCCAGTGTCTCTGAAAAGTGGAGGACCGAGGGGAAATGAAAGGCAAAGCCTGATCCTCCTTTGCCCTGCAGTTTTCAGGGTCACTGTGCTGGAAGGACACGTCGAGGCAGTGCCTGCTCCCACTGACAGTGAGGATAGAAACTCCAGTGACTTTGAGGCTCTCACTCACCCTTTGCTACTGTCTGACAGCGGCCTCCATGCTCTGCTACACTGCAGCAGGGGAAGACAAGATCCAACATTTTAAAGCAAAGTAAGGAATATTTTTATGGTCACTCTTTAATTGCTGTGATGGTTACAGGTATTTTTTTTTTTTGTCCAGTAGGTTACACTGAATTTTAAATGCATTTCTAAAACCTATAAATATGCACACAGAAGTAAAAATCACACTTTTTTACGACAAGTAGAAAACCCATCCTCAGGGCACTGCTCATATGATTACATATTGAATGTCCTAGCTTGATTATCTGTTGTGAAGAAATCTCCAGTCTTAAATTTGGTATTTGGGGCATTTTTTCTTACAACTGAGCTGCTCTGTATCACTAATCCCATCAGAAAACCCCTGCAAGACACATGAATGTGCAAGGGTCCACATGCAAAGAACTGTGATCCACAAGGACTGTGGAAGCCAATACTCGGCACTCAGTGGCCTGGAGAAGAGGTCAGTGCCTCTGTCCTGCTGCAAGGCCTTGGTTGCATCACTTTTATCCTAATGACTTTCACATTTTGCATTTGAACATGGGGAAAATGCTCAATGTCACTCACCACTGGGCTCCTCTGAATAACCCATAAAGAGCAGGTAAAACCCTTGGATGAAAACCGGATGCTATTATAAGCAAAAAAGAGTGTTGGAGATGTCCTAAAGGCATCTTTGCTTCTTCTGTAGAGGACCTAACAAAACACTTCCTTCTGCCTCCACCCCATGTCACCCACATAGGGAGAAGAAGAGCTGTGATGTTCCAGAAGGACACTGCTACATACAGACTGAAAGACAATCAAAAGCGAGATGTCTAAGAGCTTGCAACCTCTCTCAAGTTCCTGTACTTCATTACTTAAAGCAAGACAAGATAGTAATGTTTAATCACACTTGACATTTAGCTTGAGGTACAGTAAGTACACCTAAATCACCTTTGTGGCCAAAACTGGTTTTGATGTTCCCACGGGAGACAGTTATTGTTGTCTTCAAAGGTTAAAGCCCTGCCTAACTCTGGTAGGTAAAATGACAGGAGCTCAGGGATGAAGCAGGAACATCTCCTGATTGATCAACCGCATGAACCTGATTTCTTCCACCCAACTTATCATGCCTGGAACATGTAACTTGGAAATATATCCTCTATTAGAAAAGATTTCCAGGAGAAGGGAGAGCTTCCCTGTTCTGAGACACCAGTGTTACAGTGTTTTTGCCAAGTACGTATTAAAATGCATTAAGACCTAACTAGGGTTGTTTTCATGTTACGCTGCTATTCCTAAGCTGTTATGTTACTAAGCCACATTGGCGTTTTTCAACTTTCCTTTGATGTTCTCTCTATTATCTTTTTATAGCATAATCACACATTTTGGTATGTCGGAGATCAAAGGGAAGCTGGAGCTTCTAAGGCTAAGCCTGGATATGGGGCCTGTAACTAACTGAATTCATTATATTTAATAATATTCTCTAAGGAACAGCACGGGAAAGTCATATGAAATTATAAACATAAAGGTAAATAGTGAGAGCAAGTTTAATGTCAGTTTTGTTTTATGCTTCTGACAAGCTCCTGCACCACCTCTGTGACCCTCCCCTACATGACTGACTGGGACCTGCTGGCCTTTTTGTCCCAGCTACCTGGCTGTGATGGGTCTTAATACTCCAACTTCTTCATTTTGGCTCCTCTTTAACATCTTAATTAAAATCGTACAATTTCTTATAGATTGAGATACTCTCATATGGATTGGTTTGAGCAATGTTTAACTGGACAACGCTACAGAATCCCAGACTGGTTTGGGTTGGAAGGGACCTTAAAGCTCATCCAGTTCTAAGCCCCTGCCACAGGCAGGGACCCCTTCCACTAGAGTAGCTTGCTCCAAGCCCCTGTGTCCAATCTGGCCTCAAACACTGCCAGGGATGGGGCAGCCACAGCTTCTCTGGGTACCCTGTGCCAGCGCCTCAGCACCCTCATAGGGAAGAATCCTATGCATTTGATAAACAAATTAAGACACTTAAAATAAACATTCTCAAAGCAGGCAGGTGCAATATGAGGAAAACAAGCCTTTAAAAAGAACCTAATTCCTTTAAGCTCCTTGGAACTCCCATGTCAAAATACTCATCTCCTGGCAGGCTTGGTAAGATTAAAATTAGTTCTAGCTGGCATCACCAGAAAGCTGTAACACACAGCTGAATGACAGTCATAAAGGTGTAAAATTCACTGCTACTTTAGAAAGCACACGGCAGTGTATTCTAACTTGATCCTTGCAGCTGAATGCTGACTGATGACTGAAAGTGCAACTGTACCAATTACCTCAGAACTGGCTGTAAGAAAGGAGCTCCTGAATTGCACAGCCAAACGTCATTAAAGATATGCTTTTCACACATACAAATGTGGAAGTGAACAGGAATCAACTTGTAAAGTGTGCTAATTGAACAGTGCTACTCAACCTTGGTACAGATACAGTTACCAGGAGCAGAAACCTTCCTATGGTTAGGTATGTATATGGGTTGTAACTCAAGCAGTGCAAGAAGTTATTCACGCTTGCAGTAACCGATTTAATGCGACTGCTGCAACTGGCTTCAATCAGCTTAATACACTAAGATTGAAACTTATCTCACCTACTGAATGGGCACCTAGTTGTCTTCTGGCAACACGATGAGATGATCACGTAGGAGATCACACATTCACAGGGTGAAGTTGGCTACACTGAATCCCGTCCTATGATGCTTAGGAAGCAGGAGAAATCCATGCTGAGAATGAACTGAAGATTCAGACCTGCCTGATGCTGATGCAGAACATCTCAAGTCTTTCTCCTGGTCTCTCTGTTTACTGAAATCCAAACAATGGATCCAGGGAGTTTATTTTTAGAGTCCTGTTCAGTTAATGGTAGTTCTCTTGGTAGACAACAGAGAGCTGGTGCTGCAGCTCCACATTAAGCATGCTCCTTTTTTATCTCTATTTATTGTACAATAATTTAACTTCATTGAAGTGAGGGTTTAGGTCCCCAAGGCAGACTGAAGTGCTGAGCCTGGGTACTGCAGCGTAACGACAGTCTGCGTTAGTGCCAAAGTTCCCCCAAACACCAACTTTCAACCTAGAAACTCTTTTAAAATCTCTCTGGTTTCGGTATTTAAAACTGTACTTTTTGAAACACGCCAAACATCCAAAATATTCCAGCTAACACCCATTTCTCTTAAATGATTCACCATTGTTTGACTCTCAGCACTGTGGTTTATGTTGGAAATAAAAAAATCAATCCCCTCTATAGGATAAAATCTACTCGATAAGGCTGTGGGTACAAGGTTTATCATCTCTAGGGAACATTCCAAGCTGCCATTACACTGTCATCTAGTCAAGAGAGAGAATTTAATTACTCCACTTCTATCCAGAAAGACATACATAAAAATCTAAACATCTGCAAAGCCCAAGTGCAAATGGCAGGGAATGAGGATCATAAGCTCAAGGCTAAAATAACTATTTCTCCAAAAAGCAGTAATGCATAACCTATAAAGATTTCCAACTATATATTGCATGTGGGACAAGATGGGGAATTTTATTCTAAGGCTTTGAAAAGGGAACAGGACTTACACACCCTTGCTCAAAGAGAACCATGACTTTAAAAGCTTTTTCGAAGTCTTACACAACACTAGAAGTTGCACGTGCGCTTAGGAGCAAGGCCTGTGTAAGATCATGGAGTAAGAAATAGCACTGAAAGGTAACACAACCTTCTTGGTGTACGTACAGCTTTAAGGATGTGATAAAAAAAGACGTTTTGTATGTTGCGAAGGACACAGTCCCACAGTGAGATATGGGAAGCGTTAATATGATCTACAAGTAAAGTCTCTGGTTTTATGAGGAGCTGTGTGTCATTAGTGAAGCAGTGGGTCACATTATTGTACACAAGAATTACACAAAATGTGGTGTGGCCTTTTTGTGGTATTATGGCTAAGCAGGAAAAAAAACCCTGATATAATAAGGCAAAGAATTGCCTGTCCTCAAAAGTAATCGAAAATGCTACAAACAGAACAATATTGCTTTGTTTGCTCTTGTGACATGAACACTGCTCTTAAACGCAATGGAAAACAACCAGAGAAGAAAACTGACTCCTTTTCTGGGGGGATTTAGAAGTCACTTCTGCCATATCGCTCAAAGCACTACAGTTCAACCCCAGGAGGTTTTATAAATCCAGGGGGTGATATGTCCAAAGCTGCCAATGGGATTTAGAAGCACATCCCTGATTTATTTCAAAGGAGCTGTAATTCCAAGCCCGGACTCTGAAAACGGTTCCATACACCTACATGTCTGGAAACACAACCAAAGGTGAGGGAGGGCTGTTTTGACAAAGAAACTATGAAGACGAGAACTACAAAGCAAGTAAAGAGCAATAAATGTAATGGAATGCTGATAATGTCAGAAAGTAGAAGTCTCCACCCAGAGAGGCCTATTACAGACTCACTACAGTGAAACTAAAGCTATATATATATATATATATACTTGTACAGTGAAACTAAGCTATATATAATATATGGGACACTTGGGTTTTGCCATTTGTGAAAGCAACTGAAGCCATTCTGTATTTTAGTTGCATTTCATAGTATCACTGGAGGTAACTATTGAGCTCATTTTACTTGTGAGTAGGTTGAGACATAAATCCAAGGTTACAGACAAAATCTCTGATTCAGCAAAGCACTTAAGCACATGCTTAGCTGTAAACACATGTACCATCCCATAAAAGTAAAGATAATCATGTGTTTAAGTGCTTTGCTGAATCAGGGCCAAAGACAATAGCAGAGCCTGGAAGAGAAGCCAGGCATCACTAAAGCAACTAGACAACTTTCCCTGCGACATAAATGTTACAGGAAGGAATAGATCATAAAGAGGATGGTTATGACTTTTTAGAAGAGTTAAGAACAGCTGCCACAGGGTGGGGGGTAGGGGCTAAGAACAAACAGGTATTTTAATATTGTTTTTCACAGCATCCTTAAGAAAGCAGCAGGTAATTTGCTCCCTATTTCATCTCAAGCCACTCTTTCAAACCTGCTTCCTCACTCACTGAATATTACAGTGCATTACCCAGCAGTTCTGCTAATGTGATTTAAGACCGATCACTGTTTATTACTGTACCTTTGCCTATTAAAAAAAAGATGATACAAGAGCAAGCAGACAGGTGAGTGAGAGCAGGAACTAGATGACAAGTAGGAAAGAGCAACGTTTTCCTCCTTGTGATTTTTATTAGGTGGAAAATAAACATTTCACTAGGCGTTCAGCTATGTTCAGGAGCAATCAACACAAGGATACAGGCAGTATTTTCAGCCCATTAAGCGCCCATCAGGGAGAATTCAATCATCAGTCATGTTGGGATGCTCCAGTCGATACCCCAGCCCACATCAGGCTGCCTACCCCTTGCTTGAGAGCAGGCATCTGTTTGACATAGCTTTACACAAAGGAGCACTTACACCCAGATGGGCTCTGAGCACACGCTACAGTCTGAGCAATGGAACTGAGGTGAGGAAAGCTCATGGGGAAAGGCCTGATTTGTTCAAGCAGGCTGCTGTATGGTTTTAATCAACTTTCTGAATACATTTCAGAAACCTTACGGGATTTTTTTGGGGGGTCATGTATCTGCTCTGCATTTCTTTTAGATTGGAAACTGTCTTAAACTATCCAATTCAGTGTTTCTCCTATATAGCCTTGAGTTGAAATTACTCTCTCTTTTCTATGAAGCCAAAAGCATTGTTATCTTGATTCCCCAAGAGACTCAGCAGGTACCACGGTGCTAACCACACATTTGGTTCACATTAACTTATCTCCCCTTGTGCAGGATCATAAAAAGTTAATTGGAATATGCAGCTCCAACACACCCCATGATGTGAGCTGGGCCAGTGAGCACTCCAATCTAACCCCGTGGCAGCTCTCTGCTTGGAAGCAAGCTACAACTTGTCAGATTTCATTTTGCAGAAGCAAAAAAGCCAATGTAATTCAAGCAAGATCTGGTTTCTGATGGTATAACCTTCCAAATTCCTATGGGACACACTGTAGTGTCACACAAACCAAGCTCTCCTTTGGAGGCAGAGATGGCTGCTGCCGTTCTGCTATCTCTGTCCCTGTGGTACATGGCAAAAAGGAAAGGAAAAAGGTCCATCAGGGCTGCCAGAGCCCGTCAGGAACATCCAGGCAGACTAGAACTGACCAATGGGGACCCTGCTCCTGGCCCTTCCTGCGGGTCTGCCCTGCAGCATTCACCAGGCTGGAGCCCAGAGCCCCAACAGGAGTGCTATAAAGCAGATGTGCAGATTGGAACTGGCTTCTTCAGTCAATAGTGCCAATAAAGCAATCACCTGGGTTTTGATTATGTCTCATGGCCCAGTTTTTGCAGTCCCTTCCTTATCAGCATCCTAATGAATGGTTTCCTACTCCTCAAAATTATGTTTAATTAGTTTTGATTAAAGAATAAATTAATAATTAAACCTCATCTAGAAATAATACAATTTACAATGCTCATAAATCCCATAGTTTGGTAGCCAGAGCTTAAGCATACCTCTATAAATCCATCCATCAATCTATCCATCCATCCATCCTGCTGCTGCCACACCTGTTCTTACCAATCCTACCACTATGCGTAAGGCTTTCATAAGTCAGACCAAAAACCTCAGGAAGCACCATCCCCATCTACTCACACCCCCCACCAGTGATTGACATCACCCCAGACAGTCCTTTGGGAGTGTATCATCATCCAAGAGCAACACAGCACCATGAATTAGGAGGAAATGCATCTCCAGAAGACCCTTCCCCAGCTTTTGGCTCAGATGGAGATTTAGCAAGTTATGTATTCAGACCTTCTTAAAGTGTAGGGTTTGGGGAGTTTTGTATGTTTTTATGGGACTGAAAATCTGTTTTCCATGCCCCGCTGTGCCATAGCTCCTTCACATACTGGGTTGTGTCATGTATCTCTGTGCCCATGGTGCCTCTGTGCAGGTACAAAAGCAATGTGCTCTCTCCCTTGCTGGGTCTGTGAGATTGCAAAGTTCTTCAGAGGAACATCTTGCTCTAGCTGGGGAGCTATACAGCACCCTGCACAATAAAGCAGTCAGTGTTTGTAGTGCTGCTGAAATATAAATAGACTGTACTAAACATAATTCAGCAAAAGGCATCACAGAGATCTTACAAGAAGAAGAAACAGTAAATAGGAAATGTCCTGAAGGTGAAAGAACAAAATAAATGGCTACTCAGCATTGCTTTATAGTCTGAATATTGAGTATTTGGGAGCAAGCAGATAAAGAAAGCATATTCCTTCCTTCAGACACGTGTTAGCAAAGGTAATGAACAAAGTGAGTGTCACTGAGGGTTTAGCCATGCACTTTGAGCACAGAGAGATGCTCATCCGCCTGGAAGAAAGATGTGGATTATGAAGTTAGCCACTGTATTGTTATAATGACTTCCAAAGGCATTTCCTCCAACTCGGCTGTTATCTCTGAACACACAAGTGTAAATAACAACACCCAGTGTGTCAGTGCTTCACTCAACACACAAAACCAACTTTTTCTCCCTTCCCAAGAGGAGGCATTGAGGTAGAAATGGAAATGGCCATTAACAGCCATGACTACAGCAATTACAGTGTGAATAATCTAATAACATCAGGTAAGCAGTCCAGAAGGGCAGGTCATTACACAGCCCTACCCTGATACTCGTTAAATCACAGAACCATTCATTCCTTACACAGAGGATGGTCCACACTCACTTTGCTTTTACTGAGTCACAACCAAGACAGTAATTGGATGGAGGCTTTCAGGGGATAGGGGAGGAAAAAAGGATCTTCTTAGACTCCCTAATGCCAATCTTCATGACCTGTGTGATCTCTCAGAAAATGCCACGTACAGGTTAATCCTCCCAAATCCTCCACACGACCTTGTCAAATCAAACTGTTCATCAGTTTATTCAGAGGCTACTCGATAAGAATAAACAAATGAACTCATGCTGCATGTCTTCAGCTGTCACTGAGCACTGCTTGTAGACAAGGTCTCTTCAGTGGGTGCTCCAAAAAGGAACCTTGACTGGAAAATGTGAAGAAGGAACACATCTATCTGCTTAATCACCATACCTGTAAGGATACTGTGTGTGACAGACACATGTGCACTTGCACTCTGTGTGCCCTGAGCAGTCCCTTTTCTCCCTGATTTTCCCAATTTTAAATAAAACTCATTTTGGAACACATACATCTATATTAAAAGGTATAGTAACATAACACTGGGGAAGTGTTACAGGGACCTGGCTCAGACACCAAATTGCTCCTTTTACATACAAATGCAGCAGCATCACAAGTGCCTTCCCCACATACTCATTGCTCAGCCATGGAGCCTTCTTCTGGGTCATTTAGCCCTTTCACCTCCAGGCCATTGGAAGAGGTCCTCATATGTGATACCACCTTTGCTGCTGTCTGTGCCTGGATTGATGCCATTCATTTATTCCATGCTGGCCTGCAGCCACCCAACAGATGGCAATGACTTTTAGATGAAGCAGGGTAATTCTGAACTGGTGACCCAAAGGGTGAAAGGTTTTGTAGCCCACTGCTTCCCCTCTGGCCCTAACATCTGTGAACTTGCCCTTTTCAATACACTCAGAATAGTGCTTCAGGCACTGAAAAATACACAGAGCATTACTACTTGGTTCGATTTTCTCCTGCTTCTCGTAACCTTCAAAATACAGTACTCCTGTGCCCCACTCTAACTGCTCACCTAACTGTACCTTGCCATTATGTCCACACCCAAAGAGCACAATGTGGAACATCTACTTGTCCTTTTGTCTCTCAAATGTCATTGCAACTTCTGCAATGCTACCTCTTCATGCACTGGGGAAAGTCTAGTCAAAATCCATTCTCTTTCCCTCATGTCTTAGGAGACAGACTTCTACAATTTATAAATCACTGCAACCTGCAGTCTGGGCTTAGTCTTTCTCTTCTATAACCCTGCTTCATCTATATATGATTTGCCCAACAATATTATTGTTTCTACAACTCCATCCTTGTTCAGATAGTGACTACAATTTAATATATATTTTGGAGGTCAAAATTTGAGGATACAAGCACAGTGCAATGTACTTGAAGAACCAAGAAACCTCTGCACGCACATTTTTCCCCCAATGAATGATATTTCACTTCATTCCTGAAAAAGCACATGTACTCCTGGCCCTACCTTCCATGTACTCTCTGTGGTTTGGGTTTGGCTTTTTCCCCTTTTTCCTACTATTGCAGGATATGTCAGATTTCAAAGGTCTTTTCTTTCAGGCACTTCACCCCCAAGACCATGTATCACAGCAGTTGGTCCTGAGGCCAAAAAGCAAAAGAAGTCATGCTCTTTTCTGAACTATGGAGATCTCTCTCAGGAGTCAGATGAAGATCCACTCCTTCAGGAGCAGAACAAAGAGAAACAACTCTTCTGGTGCTAAGAAACTGCCAACTGAATTTCTAAATTGCAGAAGGTTTTGATGACCCTGCTCAAAAAGCGGTTGACCACAGACACATAGCATGAATTGAACTAATAGAGGAATAGGACTGGAGTGCTCCTGTTGCAGTGAAGGGCAAAACTTCACATGTGGAAAGAGAATGCTAGCGAAGGAAAGGAGGAAGAGAAAGAAACAACTCCCCAAAACCCAACAAACCAAGGCCCACAAATTTAACAGATTTGCCATCATATTTTGTGAAGCAGTAAGAGATCTGTGGAAAAGGCTGCAGTTTCTGCACAATTATCCCATCTGTAGACATTCCCAACTCCATCATTAATCAATGCTTCTCTCCGTCTGTACTACACATAACAAACCCCAACCACTAAATCCCAGTGTAAATCCTACTATCAGTCTCGGAGTGTGGAACAGGCAGTTGACTTTAGGATTGTTCTTTACATTCAGAAACATGAATAAATCACACACCATCAAGTTTATCATTTTTTCTCCTCAGAGAAATATGGAATATTATGGATCATCTGCAGTCCATCAGTTTCTTCACACTCCATTAGCAAGCAAGATCTATTTTTCATGTAATTTACCAAACCACTGGCCTAATTTCTCTCATTTCTTTTTGAGCAGGAAACATAACAGAGCAAGTTCTCCTGTTACACGGCACCCACAACCAACCTTCCTTTCATTCCAGGGTTACAAAATGTTGCTGGAGTTCGCCAGCAGGCCGAGGTGGTACAGAGCTTGGGTTGCTTTACAGAGATGCTATGAAAAAAGCTGACTATTGGAAATAAAACCTATCATCAGATAAGTAACTGGAGATATTTCAGGCTGGATGCTCAGAAAAAAACCATATTCCAAGCCACTAACCAGCTCTGAAGGTTTTGTGGTGTGTGTATGTGTGTGTGAAGGACTTCAGCCTTCAAGGCTGCCAGTTTGGTACTTTCACCAAGACCTTAAGAACCACTATTATAAATCAATGGTTGTGGAAGTGGAGGTGAAGATGGTGCAGTCTTTGCTCACAACAAAATCCTCCTATCAAATGCTTTCTGCAAAGGTAGGTTTGCTGTCCCCTACACAGAACACGACAAAAAGAAATAGGTGGAACTACAGCCCAAGGACACAGGCCTCACCATTTCCCTTTGCAGAGATGCAAGGGGAATAAATGACAAAAGTCTGAAGGATGCTTAACTCTCTCCCTCCTTTTTTCCACCTCTAAAACATTTCAATATCTTGGAAAAGCAGGAGTGAGGCTGACAGGATCCCACATTGAGCCACTGCAGGAACTGCCACAGTTCCTTCCCTACCAGCTACAGGCTGAACAGTGGGTGTGCAAAGGGAGGAGATGACATTCACTCTTTCAGCATCTGCACGTTGCCTGCAAGGAAAGACAGGGGAGGAGAAATGAATTGGAAGATCTGCAGATAGAGCACTGTGACTGCAGTAAGAAATGCTATGAAACAAAAACTAAACCTTAAGGCAGTTGCTGGGCTTGGATGCTGAAGAACCAAATATACAGGCAAAATACAAAGCCCCCAAACTTCGGAATCATCTCCTTTATAAATCCAGCATTATGTGCAGACAAAGTAGATTCTAAGGTAGATTATAATGGTACATTTGGAATGGTTTTGCTGCCTTTTTTGCACAGGCCAGAGAAATCAAGTTGGAAGCTCCCCAGAGGGAATGGTGTGCTCTTGGTAATAAAGCCAAGAGTTGGTGAAGCCTTTCATCAGCTACAGAAGAAAGGAACTATTCATTTTTCTTCTCAGTGCTAATAATAAACTACAATCGCCCATTTCTTCCCCCCTCCACCCAGACTGAGCTCCAAGGGCAGTTTCACAGGTGAATCCTGATGTTTCTGAAACTGCCACCCAGTCATGCATGCTTGGAACAGCAGAAAAGAACTGCCTGCTTCTGACCTCTAAATGTGAACAGTCACACTGGATCTGGAACCAAGGGGCCTCCAGCTCCTCTCTGGGTATCATCCACTTTAACGGGACGTGCCATAGAAGCAGAGCGACACAGACAAATAAGAGACACGAGGGCAGAGCCCTGCATTAAAATGTCACCAGTCCAACAACCGCTCAGGGTCAGGTGGGATTGCAGCAACTGGAGTTATTCCTCAGGAATTCTTCATTCATCATTTCCAATCCCCCTGAACTGATAGCTCTCAAAATTGCTTAATAGCATGAGTCTTCTGCTCCTTCTTTGCACAGGAACAGCCAGACTATAACATAAACCATTTATTCCAGAGCCAAACATGTATTCAAAACATTAGCTCCAGCAAAAGAAACACTCAGACACAAGAGCTTTCTGTTCCATTCCCAACTGTGCACTTAGTAAGAAGAGAACGACTTTATCAACAAGCAGTAAAAACCTTAGTTTCCCATGTTTGAAAGAGATTTTATTAAATGCTTCCCTTGACTGGGTGCAGATCATTATATTTCTCATAGACTGTAAGCAATGTGAGCCTGTGTCTGCACAATGAGGCCTGAGCCCTGATTGACAGCTCTAGGAATTACAATAAATACTGCAGAAACACAAGCAAAGCTTTCATAGGAGTCCACTGGCAAATGGAGTGCTTTCTTGCAGGAAAAAAAACAACCAAACAGACCCCAAACCTGGGAAAGCTCCATTTAATGCTGCTTCTCAAGAAAGAGTTGCGAGAAGAACACTCCTATAGCAAGGACACATCCTCTTTCCTTATCCCTGCAGCGCTCAGTCTCTGCTGCAGCATCCAGCTGGACATGAGGGCATGCTCCCCAGTGCATCTCTAAAAGCTTGTCACCTTCCAAAACCCATCCTCAGGCCAGCATGGATTCAACAATGCGAGGTCCCATTGGACTGAGCCAGCCCACCCCAACAGATCCATGTGCCTCAAACCCCTCCTTATCCTAATGATGGGAAGCTGCCTGGAATTCCTCGGAGGATTTGCCTGTGTTATTCATGAACTGCTGGACTCCTTGGCAGTGCTAAAGGCCACAGCGATGGCGAAAAAAGCTAATTCACAGCCTAAGAAGGATTAATCTTGCTACTGTAAAATGTCTTGGCTACAGTAAGTGTTAGTCACTCATGGGACAGCTGGAAGCCAGAATCAAACCAAGTACATGCAGAAAATTATGCTTCACTTGCAAAGACAGAACAGGACAAATAACTTAAAGGCAGTCTGTTGAACAACCTTCTTTGCCACATTTTCCACTTGGAGACCAGTGACCGCCCAAAAGGTGTGAAGGTCACAACTTTACTTTTCCTGCTCCATCTCACACTCAAATCTGCTCAGAGCAATAACCCCAGTCCTGATTCAGGCAATGAAATGGCACCATTCGTGGTCAGGGAAGAAAACCTACCTCCTACTGCAGTTCAGTGCTAATGACAATTGACTTAAAATGTAAGACTCAAATCTCTTCTAACCTGTTTGTACTTCTCACCTGCAGATCAATTAGTCACTAATAGATAAGGTCATTTTCTGCTACACCTACCACATGGCTCCCTCCCAGACTCAAAAGCTGCAGTGCCCAGTGGACTGGGGAATATCACTCAGCACTAGAATACAACTGGACACAATCACAGAATCACACATTGGTTTGAGCTGGAAGGAACCTCAAAGCTCATCCATTGATCCATGGGCTGGGACACCTTCCACTAAACCTCTTCTCCAGGCTGACCCAGCCCAGCTCTCTCAGCCTGGCTCCAGAGCAGAGCTGCAACAGCCCTTGCAGCACCTCTGTGGCCTCCCCTGGACAATCGACCACTGTTTTCACTACTAGACCACATCACAGCTTGCATCCATATAGCATACAGGGGAGCCTGTGCATTTTTAGGCTCCCAGAATCAGACGAACAGAAGGAAACACAAACGCACTAGCAAGGCACTAATATTTTGTACTTTCACTATATTTTTTCACTCCTTAAGGCATGTTTAATTACTCTCTCTGAATAAACACTAGTAAAAGTTGTGTATCTGCCTGAAGGAAAAGCTCTAACCCTTTCTCTGATGCCAGCCAATGCCATGAGAACACTTCACAGACCCACATTTTAAGAGAAAGGAAAGCAAATGGGAAACAGTTCCATACTGAAATACTGGGAGTGAGCTACTCTGAAGCTCTCAGTGCTACTGCTCTGATTGCCCTTGTACACCAGTAGAGACAAAGAAAGGCAATTTGATTGTGCATTTGGAAGATGAAATTATATCCCTGTCTTTCTATCTTAAGCATTTGCAGTTTTTCAGAAGATGCTATTACCAGTATAAATCACCTGGGCCTAATACAATGGTCAAAGCCAGAGCAATCAATTCTTATTTATTAATCAGCCTCTATTATGATGTTCCGTAATCATTATACTACAGTTTAGACACAATAACAATGAAGCTAACAGAACTAATGCAATTTGTGGGGAGTAAGATGTTGGCAGGCAGTAACAGTTCTTGGTAACAACACTGAGGCAGATAGGTCTTGGTCACAAGAAAAGATATTAAAGTAGACGAAAGGAAAGGAAGTTTTCAAGTTATTATTTTTAAACATATGAAGATAATAATGTTAGAGAAGCAATTTGCATCATCAGAAATGTTTAGGGTGACAGAACATCACTTATACTCTCCAGAAGGCACAGTAACGGCATTTGAACATCCTCACAGAATCTAAATGCACAGTGAGGTTAGAAGAGTCACACGAAGGAAAAAAAATGACTATTTCTCTTGGAAGAAAACTCTTTAATTGCCAAGAAGTCTGCCTGGGATTGTGCCATGGAAAACCTGCAAATCCTGGCTGTCTGTACCCTTTTAAAGAGGAACCACCCCTTAAAAATGTCATCACTACCTGGCTCTTCTTGTCTGTGCGGATAGAAGAGCTTAAAACACAAGGTACGGGAATAAAACACAAAGCAAGGAATGACACTTAGATCCTTGGGAGCAAAGTCTACTGCAAATGACACATTGCTGGGGGTGCTTTTTCGTTCTCAAAAACATCCTTGTTCCGATGATCAGAGGAATTTCTGGGTGAGAGGGATCACTGCACCACAGAAGGCGCAGTTCAAAGGGACAGCAAGCCACACAGAATACCTCTGTGGCAATATGACCCCTTGAAATGCTCAGAAAAGCACAAAACCTGCACCTTAAAAATCACAACTCCTAAAAAAGACTGGGTGGAAAAAAATAGGAAAAGAAAGTAAAAAAAAAAAAAACCTTGTTTATAATAAAGACTACATTCTGTAGCAATTTCCTAGATTCCTGGGGTTAGAAATCTAGATTGCCAATGGATAAGTGAGCCTTAAAATCACATCCCTGCTGACAAAAATTCATTTCTTATAACCGTCTCCATTTACCGGAATGTTGAATCTTTCCCATGGGGAAGGAACAAATGAAAATGTTATTTCTCTGCTCATGAACTCATACCTTTCTGTCTGCTTTTCACTGTTGGCAATTTCATTCTCTTCCAAATTTGACTAAAGCCCGTGACCTGGGGGAAATAATGTCTATATAATAATCTTGTGAAACTCTAATTCTGAGTCATGTTTTTTTGGATGTTGCCTCGCACTTTATGAAAATTGCACCAAGCTATGAAATGTAAGTGATGTGATGTCTCTGCCTTAACATAATCATTTTGTCTGGTGACCATGTTGCAAATACTAATACTAATACTTAGTACTAATAAAAAGGGAGTCTCTCCTTTGGAAGCAACATAAATTACATTAGAAGAAAAAAATAATCCATGCCTAATGGCACAAAAAGACATTGTGACACCCTGTTCCAGAGGTTTAGCTTCACTGCCCTCTGGAAACAACTATTCACAACTGGTAGCAAACTAACGGTGTGAGAAAGGCGAGAGGAAACATCCCTGTGCCGTCGCTGAGCAGCTGAAGAGCCCTAAAGCTCCCCTGACCCAGTGCTTCAGGGGACCTCAGTAAATCCTGGCCCTTTCTCCCAGTGCCTTGGCCTGGCTGAAATCCCATGTCTGCATATGGGGAGAAATCAGAAACAAGTTCATAAACCACCAAATGCTTGGAAAGCATAACTATTGGCTGGGGTCTCCTGAGCAAACTCAGCAGTGGGGATGTTTGCAGTTGATCAACTCTTCCACCAAAAGCAGCAATAACCACAGTATCTCTTTATTGAATCCACAGCCACACACTGGCTGCATCCCTCCCCGGCTCTGTAAATCTACACAAGCAAAGCTGTACATTTCCAGATGTTTATTTTACTCTTTTTACCCACACTGACCCATAAAAGCCTCAATACAGTAGATCAAATGGTGGAAAATCATTAAAAACTTGCTCTAAATAAAATTGGTACTCCCATATGTTTTGGGCCTTCCTCCATGTGAAGCTCCACTTAGCTCCACAGGTATAAATCTAGAATAACCCCATCTAGGTCAACAGTTATTTCACATCTGCAGAGGTGCAGCATACGGGTGTTGGAATTCAGTCTCTGATGTTTCCAGGATGAATAACATTTTATATATATACACACACACACATATATATTTTTTTATATATATATATACACATATATATATATACACACATCCAACTAAGAAATGCGAAACAAGTAAGGAATGTTTTAGCAGTTGCAAAAGCCTGGGAAAGACCTGAGAGATTTTCAACTGATAGACCTGAAAATTCGATTTGCAGTGAATTGAAGCACACAGCAATGCATGTTTGCTGCCAGGCAAACATCCTGTAAGTAAAGTTTTTGCAATGCATCCTAAATCTGCACACCAGTAGCTATAAAGGGCAACTTGAATTGTGAAAAACGAGAGAGAACTGACAGGAAAGGGGCTCTGGAGAAGAGCCTGTAGGGACAGGACAAGGGGGAATGGCTTTAAACTGACAGAGGGGAGATGATTGAGATGACTGTCCCATCCCTGGCAGTGTTAAAGGCCAGGCTGGACACAAAGGCTTGGAGCAACTTGCTGTAGTGGAAGGTGTCCCTGCCCACAGCCGGAGGTTGGAACTGGATGAACTCCAAGGTCCCTTCAACCCAAACTATCCCGTGATTCTACAACAGCCTCAACCTTAGACAGCAAACACCATAGCTCCTACTTAGCATTCAGTTTTTACAAGCTGCCCCATTTTAATGTGGCAATCTCGTAATGAATTAGAGCACTTCATGTACTTGCACTTTCGTGAGTAGCATTTCCATTAGTTAGTTAGACTATCAGCAGTGAATCGCCTTCCATCTCAGGACACCACAAGTCCTGCATGCCGCTCAAAGCACTCAGGCACAGGGATCCACAACCTAATCCCACAGCTACTGAGGAAACACAAACAGCCTCACTGACTCGGGCAGACCTGGGCATATTACACCTGAGCCAAAGGTAGTTACACTAACAAATGTTTTACTATTCTGCAGTTTTCAATGAGGCCTGGCGTGATCAGAAGTTTCTCAGTTTTATACTAATCATTTCCTCCATTTCCCTTCCACACACAAGTTTAATTGTGTGGTTTTTCCCAAAGTACTTTCANACCTGGGCAGATTACACCTGAGCCAAAGGTAGTTACACTAACAAATGTTTTACTATTAACTTCTGCAGTTTTCAGTGAGGCCTGGCGTGATCAGAAGTTTCTCAGTTTTATACTAATCATCTCCTCCATTTCCCTTCCACACACAAGTTTAATTGTGTGGTTTTTCCCAAAGTACTTTCAGATCCTCATATAAAACCTATTTGAGAAGTTCACGCTCTTAATTTGTTGTTGTCCTTAACAGTGGTGCTGTAATGCATGTTTCAAAAACCCCTACAACCTTCTTACATGACAATGGTAAAAGGTTCATTTTAAATAATCAAGAAAGAAATAATTTCCATTAGATAAAGCAGTCGATACCATCAGAAACGTGGCTGCAATTACTTGTTGCATTTTACAATGAAATCCTTGTAGTGTAATAACCACAAGAAGATGAAACACATTTTGTCTCCATTTCACATGACTGACCCCAATTTTGCCAAGGACATCTGAACACATTTAACATACTGAAATCTTCCATTAGGATAATGAAAATACACATTATTGAATTCTGTATTTGCTTTATAGTGCTACAAATAGCAAATTCAATCTTTCTTACTTTTGGTGGAGACTACACCTGCATAATTGTTCCCATTTCTCAGAGGCTGAAATAAGCTACAAAATGAAGGAAGAGGAAGATGCTGACCCCACAATCCATTACGCAGCACTCCTGTGATTTTATCTGTTGAATGTGCTTAGTAAAAAGGTTGTGTATAACCTAGCAACCTACAAAGGATATACACAACTACCCTCCGCAGCCTGCACTAAAACAAGTGAATTATGATGTACTCTACATAGTTATCAATAGCTGCCAGAGTGCTCCCTTCTAAGGGAGCAACTGCCACAGTTCATAGCCACAGAGTGAAAGGCAGCTTTGCTTCGAGGCACAAATATCTTGCTTAAAAATCACCATTTCATTGACAGGCCTCGAAAGGAAACACATGGTCAGCTTTTCTGCTACCCTTTTTGAAAGGAGAAACTTCTGTCACACATAACTACCAAAGGCAGTCACAGCTGTCATTTCTGAAGTGCTGATGACACCTACCTTGTATTTGGCTCCACAGCTCTGCTTCGCATACAGCAATTAGGTTGGAACTGCATGAGCTTTAACATCCCTTCCAACCCCATCCAACCTGCACTTCCATGATTCTATCCATAGATCTCAAATCACTGAAATTGAGGCCCCATGACTTACATGCTCAAAGAAACACTGAGAATTATGTATAGCCAAGAAAAGAAACCCCAAAAAGTCCTTCAGGCTTCTGGCTGAACACACTAAAGATGAGGCCTTTAGACTACTGGATATAATAAATATTGTGCCCCCTTTTTTAAAAGCCAGTGGTTCAGTATTTAATTTTCATTAGCTTGAAACTTTACTGCAGTACCAGGACTGTGACTCATACCTGCAGAGTCCCTCATGTTTCATTTCACTTCCATTTCAGTGGCTGGTACTCAGATACCAGGAGAAATCAAATCAAATGGCCAGCCACCACCCACTCCTCTTCAGAAGCAATGCTTCAGGTGTAGTCCCTTTTTCTTATTCAAAACCAAGAATCCAATCATGGATCACAGCTTTTATCTGGTAAATGCTGTTCAACATAATCTGCTGAGATATTTACATGTTACCTATTCTGTAGTCATTGCTCAAAACAATGTATGAAGTCTGGATGGCAATGAAATTTGGGTCATTAACATCAACTCCCCTCAACAAAAGTGTGTCCCTGTCCCTGTGTCTCCCCACCACAGCTTCAGAATCTCAAACAGCTCACACTGCTCTGTGAATATGAGGAATTCAATCTCAGATGATTTTAAAGTCTCTTCTCATACACAGAACACTTTGATGTTAGAAACTACAACACAAGGCAACAGAAAAGGCAGAGATGGAAGAAATGGAGAGGACAAAAATGCAGTACTCCTGACTTATATCCTTTCCCCAAGAGAGCAGATTTCACTGTTGTTTACCTACACTACATGACTTTGACCTTGTGCAACCACATGGCACTGTACCAGCCAAAGGGATGCAGTAAAAAGGACTTCCTCACAGCATTATAGTTATCAAAGACAAATGTGTAATTGCAAACATCTAAATACAAAGCACTGCTTTCATTTGTTCTTATGTGTGTTTTGAATCTCACTATCTGATCCCTAATGCAACCATTCGGCTTTATTTTAAACGAAAAACTATTACGGCTTATAACAGTCTGGAAGGTAACTTACAGACTCTGGTCTTGCTTTCATCAGAGAGCCAAATTTACCTCCCTCACTTCATCTGAAGGAAGCTCAGTTACAACAGTGAAACATTTGGAGAAGATCCTCTCAAGGCAAAAACCTGTTCCATAAAACACAGAATCTGAGCTGTGACTGAAATGCTGGCTGGGTTTCTGAAACCATTCAAGTTAAATGGATTGATTAAGGAATAATTTCCACTAAGGAAATTCAAGTTAGAATGGTTCTGTAGCAGTTGCTTTGACTGATGGGATGTATTCTCCCTGCCCTTACATCACTTTTACTCCAGTGAAGTTCTACCTATGTCAGTGTTTACTAACTCCAGTTCAAGGGAAATGATCAAAATTAGAGTCATTTGAGTCTGGTACAAAGAAGTTCTCAGATTTCTCCACTCCATTAACATCAATTTCTGCACTCCATTAACACCAGTTTTATTCTGGTGTAACTGCGTTGATTTCAAAGCAGTCACACCATCCTGATGTTGGTGTTAAAGAGAGAGAAAACCAGAACTTATTTCTTTGATAATTTTCTTCTGGAAAATATTGCTTCCCTCAGACAATATAATGCAGAAGTATATTTGTAAGATGTAAGAGCTGAACAATCTAGCAGAGAGAGTTGTATTTAGGTTCTGATCCAAAGCCTACTGAGGTCAGTGACTTTGACATCAGCCCCTTTACTCTCTATCTTTAACCAAAGTTAATATACCTAGCAACAAAGATGCTGCAAGTTGCCAACAGCAGCACTGCCCTGCAGTGCTAAATGGATTGACCGCTGAACTCAGTTGCTGAAAATAATTGAATTGAGAAGGACATGTCAGCTATTCCCACTGTTGTACCTTTTACACTAAGCTAATAGTTCCCACATAAACTGGATCCAAAGATGAGGAACGCTGTAGTACCACAATCTGTGACAGTATGCAAGAGTTTATGTAAGCATGTGCAAAGACACACATTCGTGCAGACACATAAATATCAACTACGTGTATCACAGAGGATGATCTGCTCTATTAACTTCAAGTCACTGAGAATTATGTGTACTGAGATCAAACAAAGAATGTGCATTGACTTCAATATGCTTTAAATCAGGCCTAAAATAAAGAGATCGGGAGGGCTGAAGTACAGCAGCCTCTTCAATATTTCAAACCCTAGAGTTTAATAGAATGAGAATGTGCCATGGCAGTGCTGTACCTACCAGCCTGCATGCACGTGGCTGTGAATAAACAGCTAACATTCTCTGCAGTCACTCTGAAGCAACTGCTTCAATAAAAACATGGTCTGTGGCATAAATAATCGAGTAGGGAAAATTCCCCCAAGTGTCAGCTTTTCTATTATTGATACCTAATATCTTAAAATAAAAGCAAGTATGATTAATCTTCTTGTGTAACTATAACAAGTGGAAAAAAATCCCTGGCAGAATGGTTTAGTGGTTATCAAAACCAATCAACTGCAGTTTCCACATGCACCTAAAATGGGTGGATGCTACTAGTGGGAAGATTACATGGAAAACTGATCAGAAAATATGGAAGCATCTCTTTACTTTAAACGGAAACACATATGAAAATGTCATTACAACTATGTTGCTAAGTATGCAGCACTGATGTTGCTGAATGAAAATAACGCTGGTATTGAAACCCTGACCAAACCAAATCCAACCTTGACATGGGGTTGATGGTTTACTTTGAGCTCTAATTCTGCCAAATATCAAAAAACCCTAACCATCTAATGGAACACTCTGATTCCACCCATTCCCATTGGATCTAATACTCCATATACTCTGAGTAGAGCACTGGCCCTTCAGTCTTAATTACAGAGTAGAGGGCTCCTGCAAGGAAAATAATTGCATATTGTAATCATCACAATATTCCTATGCACATGATTCCCTAAGAAGATATCCCTAAGAGGATATGATTCAGTAGCTGACCAGTACCACAAAGCCCCAGCCTGTAGCTGGTCTGAAAAAGACCCAGGCATGACCACGTACAACTGGCATAATGAGGCTGATCTGGAGAAAAACATGGAGGTGACTGTGATTAAATAGCCCCCAACTCACTTCAGTCCGTTCAACATGAAATATCTATCAGATGTGTTCCTGCTTAACCAGCTTAAAGTCACCACCAGACAAATACAAACCAGTTCAAGTAACAGAGATAACTAACTACGTCCAAAAGCTACCAGCTTCGCATATGAAAGTATGGGTCTTCCAAGAGCCTATAAATACTCCAAAAATATAAAATCCATGGGATTAGATTCAGTTGTATTATATCAGGAAAGCTAAAGTTGTGTTTCAGTATTGATTAATGCCAGCAAGGCTTGAATTTGCATGCAATTTACAATCACTTCCTTCAAAAAATGTCTTCATTTCCTATTATTATGAGTTTGGCATGACAAGATTATTATAAATCACTCTCTATCAGGAAGAATCGGTAAGAAACCCACCATTTATTTGGCAATACTGCAACAGACATGATTGGGTGAGAGGTATAAACATGCTTTATGTACAGAGTGCTGTACATTACTCAAGCGTGATAGTGTCAACATGCAGATTAGGGAAATTATCAGTTCTGTTTTCGCAGTGTTCACAATAGGCTGCACCCAAATACCTGCAAGACGTAGAGGAGATTACAGACTAAATTGCTTCTCTTGTACTGGGCGAGTGACAAAGCCAGGCGAGCAATGGACAACACTAAAGGCAGGTCAGGGACCAGTGCATGAGCCAGCCAGCTCTGCACACAGCAGTAAGCTGCAGAAGCCAGGCTGTCAAAAAGGGACTATGAGCTCTGATTTGCATGCAGTGATAGATTAAAATCAGATAGCAAACGTAGTTACCATCCCCTAAACCATCTACTCCATCCTCCTGATGGCAGTTGTCATCCTGCTGCAGCAGAGACAACTGAATGGCTCATGAAGCAGCTTCTGGAGTGCTCAAGTTTGCTGCTTGGAGTATTATGTCTCCAATTTGAGTTTAACTTAATATGCTTTAGAAGCCATGGATTCATCTGCCTTGCAGAGGAGGTAATCTCCATCACGAGGGGAGGACAGACAGCTTGAGGGCCATAACCTCTTCAGCTGGTTTTCGCCTTTAATTTGCCACAGCTTGCAAGTCAGGGACCTCAGGCAGGACCTGAGTCATATGGCTGGGTTTCAACAAAGCACTTAGGACCAATGAAATCTGTGGGACAAGCAGTGATTAAAGTCAAGCAGGTGCCTAAAGACTTAGCTGGATTGAAATCACTGAACCTAGACCAAGACACTGGACTTACCTTTACAGCTCTGTTGTTGAAATTCATCCATGGGATGAATACAGTGCTGCCTACATCAGGCTGTATATTGTTAATCTTCACTTGAGTAATTTTAGATCCTCATAGGAAAGTGTTATTTTGAATGAAAAGCTTTAACAAGAAATAATGCAGAGTTCAGACATTAACAGGCCGGGACTGTCAATGCAACATAAATCAGAAGAGAATGTAGGATTCTTCCAGCCTTTATCATCCACACTAAGTTTGCAAACTGCAGATGATGTCAGATCCTGAAACATCCTTTCATTTTGAAAGAAGTCCATGCAAGTACTGCATGCTGTGAAATACTATCTTAATGGAGTTGTTTTGATAAAAACAAACAGCCAATCCTAAAGATTAATGCTTCATCTGAAGCACTGGGGTTATTAATCCCACCTTCTTCTCTCCACTGGCCCCAGTAGTGAATCCTTTCTAGAAAACTGCATAGTGCCAGATGGTTCACTATTGGAAATCTATACTAAAAAGATTAATGCTACCCCATGACAGGGATCAGTCATTCGCAGAGATTTCTTAATACAAGCAGTGGCATTTGTTGATCCAGACTGGCTGGATGAGTCCTGCTCCGAGGGAAAGCCTAATTAGTTCTCAAAGATTCTAAAAACACTGGGGCCCAGCTGCTGAGCTGCAGCAGCTCAGCATCTGAAAGAAAATTACATGCGTAAAGAGATATACAAGTAACGCAGACATCCAGATATGAGTGATTCTCCTCAAGCTGCCTTGGAGCTCTTAATTCTAACACAGGACATGGAAAGATGCTGGTACCCTGGGTGAGTAAAGTACGGAAAGACTCCAAAGCCAGTCACAGTGACTGACTCTTGTAGTCCGAAGTGTCACTGTTCTTTAGACAAAGAAAAGCTGTATGCAGCCACAGTCCTAACACCCACCTACATGGATCTCAATGCACAGGAACAAATTCCAACTGTCTTCACATCCTGCTTTTATGTGTAAACTACATGTACTGCAAGGACGGTGAGTACAAAAAGAAACAACCCCGTTTTACACAAAAGTTACCAAGTGTGAACAGTAGTTACTAGATTTCACTGTAGCCCTTTTTCCAGATGGATAAAAGCACCAATATGTCCAAGGCCACTGCAATTTCCAAACCACTTAGATTAAACCCCCCTGCATTCAGGAAAGCAGTGAAGCACATGCTTTAAAGTGAAGCACACACTTAAATCCCATTGACTTCAGTTACGCATGTGTGCTTACATGCTCTCCTGAATAAAATGGATGTAAGCATGTGTTTAAACTTGAACCTATGCTTTGTTGAGATGAGACTGTGAAAAGAGAAGAGTGAAATTTAAACTGATGTGAAAAACACTGCTTATTATCACCAAGCTACAAGGCCCTTCCATCCACAGAGAACACAGATATGTGCTTTGGAGGGAAAAAAGCTACATGCAAGTGCTTTTCTTTTCCTTCAAAAGGACGTAAGAAGTGAAAAAAGCAGAAGAAAAGGCATTAAAATTGAATCACTATCATAGAATCACAGAGGGGCTTGGGTTGGAAGGGACCCTAAAACTCATCCAGTTCCAACCCCTGCCACGGGCAGGGACCCCTTCCACTGGAGCAGGTTGCTCCAAGCCCCTGTGTCCAACCTGGCCTTGAACACTGCCAGGGATGGGGCAGCCACAGCTTCTCTGGGCACCCTGTGCCAGCGCCTCAGCACCCTCACATTGAAGAGCTTCTGCCTAAGAGCTCGTCTCCATCTCTCCTCTGTCAGGTTAAGGCCATTCCTCTTGGCCTGCCTCTACATCCCTTGCCCAAAGTTTTATATAAAAAAATGTTTTCATATAAACTATACAAATGCTCGATTCATCATTATGAAAACACTGACAACCCTGAGACTGACATCAGTACAGATGTTAACTTTAGAAACAGCTGTTGCAGCTGAAGACATTGCAAACTCCCTACTGGTTGTCACTGCTCCCCCACTGGAAGTCACCACACGCAGCCAGCAGAAGGGATCACGTGAGCACAGCTTCATTCACCACAGACAGAATCAAGCACATTAGCTTAAAAAAAGCAGAATACTTCAGTTATGCTTACATCTATTCAATGCTGGCTGGAGAAGGAGGTGCAGGAGCACTCATGAGAGACTTCACATGGCGAGACCAACTACATCTGACATGGCTAAAAGACATGGCCACAAGACTGACATGCATGCTCCATACTTTATAGTAATACACCATGATTTCTTTCTGTATATAAACTCCTAGAACAAAAGAAGCAAAAAGGAAACCACCACCACAAAAGGTACTTTCCTAGGAAGTTCCACAGAAAAATAGGATTTGGGAAGTACGTCAATCCCTGAATACCTAGTGACTGCATTACTACTTGTTAAACAAGACAGACAAGACCATCAGCTGGAGCAATCTGGCTTTGCTGAAACCACCGGAACTAGACAGGTCCACAGAGGACTTGAAACTCTGGCACTAGACTGGTTCACTGCTTCTTTTTAAACCTGGACCTTTTCACATCCATGAACACACTGACCAAAATGGAGACACAGCAGCTCTGAACTGACTTCTGATTCTTCAATTCACTTATTGACACACAATACTTTTGTGGAATAGCCCTTCCACTCCAGTTGTTTCATTTTTTTCATCTCCAAATTCAAAGTTAATGTCAGTTATAAGTTGTTTAAGTACTGTTAATGTACATACATAGAAACTAATGAAAGGAACTCTCAGCCTCTTACTGCGATCCTGCCATAGTCCCAGAATAGAAATCATTCTGGTGCTATATAGGAATTTAAACCAATATGCTTTGCACAACACCCCCCTTTTGATCCCGTATGAGCTCTGCCTTATGTGCGATTCATGATGCAGGAAAATATTTGCTTCCAATATATATGCAAAAGCTTCACGAAACAAAGTGTGATTAACTAAAGTTAAATCAAGTCACCTTAAATTGGGGTTTTAAAAATAGGTGTTTATTAAGTATCCCTCTTGGTGGTATAAATATCCAACACAGACTTAATCAAGAGCACATCTTGCAGAAAATATTCAAGTAGCACACAATTTGATACCACTGCAAAAAAGCAATCAAAGCAAAGCATGGCCGTAAATTAATAGCAAAAGTTATACATCCAAACCAGACTAAAAGTAATTTTGTAAGTCAGCAGTAAAAAGTTAAATAAACACTAATCTAATCTATTTTAGATGCAGCAGAGAACAGATGAAATGGTTTCCTGCTCTCCAGCTAGACGAACGCAGCCAGCTGACACAAAAATTGGAAGAAGAAGGGAAAACTACATCCCTATTCAGGTCCTAAGCATTGTGCAAGCATGAGCACAGAAACAGGGGAGAGAAACAGACCTCCTAGGTCAGGGGAGCTGTTTGTAAAGGGAGAACTGCAAAAGGGAGTTTGGATGCAGTGACCTCTCGATAATGGCTGCGACCTGTTTTACCGTGCTGCCTTTCTGTGCACTTTTAGGCAGCACAATCATCCTTTTATAGGGAACAGGAATTTCACATTCCTCTGGGGTACACAGAGAAAGGAAACGTTTAGTTCCTCCAAAGGGGTATCCTATATCAGAAGTAACAAATTTCCTGGCAATGTGGAACGGGGAAGAGAAAGATTGAAGGAACAGAACAGGTTGTCAGTGGAATTTCCAGGGATTACCACTTCTCAAAACCCCTGTGTTACGAATGCTCACATACATATCCATCATTAGCATCAGGTGGAGAACTCCAGGAGAAGACCTGGAGAAGTTTTAGGAAACAAGGCTACCGATAGCAAAATAATAAGATGCTTAATTTCATATCTGAAATGATATACACAAGTGAGCCTGTGGCAGCCTGACTATCATGAACTCATACACAACAAATTGCAGCAACCTTACCCTCACACAAACATCCTGGATTTTATTCCTAAGAAATAATAAAAGAGGACTTAGTTGTTACTTGTACCGCAGATAGGCAAGAAGAAAGGACTTTGTGACTGAGCTGAGGAATGAATGGAGAGCGCATTCAGAGCTGGTTCATGAAAGTCAGACAATGATAGAAAAGCAGAGAATGAAAGAAAGAAACACCAGGAACTGAACTGGAAAAATGAAAATGCTAACAAGGCTACAACCAACAAATGTAATAAACTTGGGCTTTGCCTCTGAAAGGTACCTAAACAAGTGCCTGTTGTATACGGCATCTCAGTGAGCTCCCTATGCCTGAAGCCAGGCACAGACTGGATAAAACTGTTAGGAAATCAACCCAAGAGTGTTCTTCAGATCCTTCCTTTAACTTAATGAATGTGGACAGTTGGACACTGATGTTTTCCAGTTAAATACAACAAAACTTGTACTGATTCAGACAGAACAAAGTCCTTTGAACCGATCAAGTGCTCGGTAAGAAAGAACATGGTGATCAGAGGGCTGCTAAGTGGACTCTTGCAATGATTCAATAATGATGGTGTCCTTTTATTTACTGTTTCTGTACCACAGGTAATTTAAGTAAGCAATATGTACTTGGTAATCCAAACCCATCCAATAATCTGCAACTACTGGAAACAATGGGCAATCAAATGACATGAGAGATGAATGAGGAAGGCTATTAAGTAATAGAGTGGGAATCAGAAGGAAGGGTGTTTCGTCTCCCTTCTCAGGGTCAAACAGTGCTCCTACCACAGAAGAAAACAGAATGCCATCAGGTGTCATTGCATTAATACATCAGAGAGGCTTCAAGGAAGACGCTCTGCTATCATTTGCAGGACTTCTTTTTCTGAAAGCACATTAAATTTGCATTAGCTTGAATGGAGAAAGGGGATGGCATATAAAGGGAGAGGGGGCTGCATTAATATTCATAAGCAACATACTGGAAGAATTCAGATGCAGGGATTTGAGGGAGCTTGGAACGGGAAAGGAGAAAAAGCCATTAGAACTAGAGACCTCCTGCGTAACATGCTCTGCTCTTCAAGCAAGATCTGCAACGTCTCTTCCCCATGCACACTAACCATGGCCCAGCTCTGAACAGCTTTTGGATTCCCCACTCCAGGGCACTCCAGGGAGGAAACTGTTTTGGCTGGAGCTTGCAGGAGCAGGTGGCACTCACCAGCTGGAAGTAATTTTGCTCTTGTTGGCACTGCAATGGTTCTTGGACCACTCTCAGTTTGCGTTCAATGGGGAAGGGAGAATGCGGAGGGAGAAAACAAGTCCTTGGTGGGGTTTAACAGCATCCCAGGCTTCATGGCTGCCTCT
Organism: Agapornis roseicollis; assembly: GCA_002631895.1. Lineage (NCBI taxonomy): Eukaryota > Metazoa > Chordata > Aves > Psittaciformes > Psittacidae > Agapornis > Agapornis roseicollis. The sequence continues at coordinate 438,737 of NDXB01004560.1, forward strand.
TCCAAGCTGGCAATTCTAAGCACACAGCCGAAGACATAGTGCTTTGAGAAGGTGCTGCACAGATTTGCCAGCGCTGGGGTGAAGGTTTCCTTGTGCTTCCGTTCTCTGCTGTGAGAGCACATCGCCTCTGACACAGCTGCCACTTCAAGGTGGAAACAGTCCTGTGAGCCAGATGTTCAGAGTGTGGAAGAGGCAGGAAGAGAGGAGAGGAGCATGGCTTACCACCAGGTGTAAGTGTCTCTCTGCAGATGGACAAGCCAGCATCAGAGAGTCCCAAAACACATTCCTGTTCCCAGCATCTGTGCTGCCAACTCTGTGTGCACTTCTCAAACACAAACAGGGGCTGCAGCTGGAAAATTCCTGGGGCTACAGCAAAAGTGCAGTAGTACGAATCCTTCAATTATTACCTCTAACAGTGTATTTTACCAAAGAAAGGAAGGTTGAATCTGGATACCCTAATTGTGGCAATGCCATTAAACTGTTTGTCTGAATGTAGTTACTTCTGTCTTCAGAAGCCATCTGAGAAATCAAAAGGTAAGCATGGGAGCAGGATCAGACCAGTTCCCTTCTCCACTGCTCATCACAGCAGAGGGAACTCAGAACTGCAAGAGCATCTCTTCTAGGAGATTTAAAAACGTTTTTAAAATGTTGAATTTCTCTCCTTTCTACCACCAAAACCCTTCCATCTGGCATCAGAAATGATTCCTTTAACCTGCAACATATTCCTCTTGCTGTCACTGATACACCCAACAGTGCAGCCCTTGATTTGAAAGGTTTCTTTCATTTCCACATGGCACAAGTTTCTCCATGTGCTATAGTAATGCTGCTCCAAACATGAACTTCACTCTCGGAACCAGCCTTGCACACACACTTGCAAAGGGTACAGCAGTCATTTTCCCCCTTCCAGGCTCATCTTTCACCACCATCCCTGACAGACACATCCTCCTTGGATAAGATTTACACTTTGCTAATGAAGTTATTTCATGATATTTTATTATAGCTGCTGTCTATTCTGCCATTTACAACAACCTCTTTTCATCTGCTGTGCTGGAGAAATTTGTCAATGCTACTAATATTACGGAGTTCTATTACAGTGATAGCTAGAAATCTATTTACCCCATGTACTACACAAAGGCACAGGTAGGCACTGTCTCTACGCTGAAGAGAATCACAGGATAGGGAGACCTTCCACTAGAGCAGGCTGCTGCAAGCCCCTGTGTCCAACCTGGCCTTGAACACTGCCAGGGATGGGGCATACAAGTCACTCAATGAAACAAATAGCTAAAGCATTCATATTAAATACTCACATAAATAACTTCCTCTTCATCCACAAGTGATTTTCACAGATTTTTCCTAGAAATTCTTTTACTGTGATGCTACACAATATGCCCAACCTCTCTGATACCGTAGGCCAACCTTGAGTTTGTACTAAAAGCATACACAGTAATGCAAAGACATCTCCTGGAAAACCGTCAAGCAGGAGTGAACAGTTATCATCCTGCAGCACATCTTGTCAGCAACCTCCTCAGTAATGCAAACTGCACTGATATGTCAGCCCATGGTAGGGGGATAGTAACTGTAAGGTCCCTTCCAACCCAAACCAGTCTGAGATTGCACTACTCATCATCATGCGGGATGGCTGGAAACAGCCTTTGCTGGAGTGAAGGGTGGATGTGGCATCCACGGCTCTCTGTGGGAGGGAGAGTTCAGAACATCGAGTGAGATGAGATTTCAGGAGGTGAATAAGCTACTGGAGCTGAATGCACATTAACCCTCAGGTGCAGCAAAGAGGAAAACATTTGCCCTGATTTTCTTTCTGCTTAAACAGAATTACCATTGCTAAAGGAAAATCTGTCAAAAAAACAAAACCCCGTCACTCCCTAATGGTGTGAGGACAGCAAGAACCTCATCATGTTATTCTTATGGACAAAGTGCTCCCAAGAACCTGTAACGAAGCATTACAGCATGCATTGCAACTTACAAGCTCTCATCTAATTCCTTCTGCTGGAACAAGCACACAAAGCCTCCATCCAGCTGCACTCAGGGCTCCGAGCTCAAGCCTTCAGCAACCTTCCTCTGATGGACACTTTTTTTCCAGGAAATGACACAGAGACATAGGTAAAAGGTGATTTGGATAGACTGCTGTGTCACAAATTGTCAGGATCTGATTTAAAGACCTTGCCTTTGTCAAGAAAGACAGTTGGGTGTCTGCTTTAAAGAAGTACTGGGAATATTTTCATCAAAGGTTTGAATTGAAAAACAGTGGGAGGTAAATATCCGAGATGTTGCCAAGAAAGACCGCTATATCCGTGCAATTACCATTAACAGGGGACAGCAGTGGTTCAATGAAGTAATTCAATCTGGTGTCCTACATTTTATCAGACAGCAATTTTGAGTTCTGACATAAAAGGCTGAGAAAAAGGATTGGACTCTTTTCTGTGAAATTCAGCCTTAATTCTTGCAATCAGGAGATGTGTTCTCTGCTTCAGGTACAATCCCGCTATCCCTGCAAGCGACTCAAAAGAAGAATATACTGATATTCGCCATAACACTCATCATTCACACAGGAACAAGTCAGACTTTGGGCAAGTTTTGGAACTGAACAGCACACTAAAGCACTTAACTACACCAGTATCCCCTTATCTGTAAGTCTGATAAGAAGAAAAACATCTAATGTTTAAAAGATTAAACACGGTGATGTAGCCTGAATTAGTAAATGTATTCTTCCAAAATAGGAGAAAGTGAGGGAGAGACAGTATTCCTTCAGGAAATGGCAAAATTAAAAGTCCATGGAAGTTCCCATCAAAATAATACCATCACATGGCTTCCTCTCCTCACTAAACACCCCATGTTGTGCTATTTCTTTATATTTCTCCAGAGCACCGTATCCCCCACTACTCTGGAGTTAGGAAAATGCCACTAATGGTGATTTCTAAGGTCACCACATTTGCACAGCAGCTCTGCATTTCTTCTCTGCAAGACAGTCCTCAATGGCACACACAGCTCCCGCGCCTGACAGCAGGATGGACCTTCACACCATCTCAGTGTATACAGCACTCAGTGTTTTGGTGTCAACCCAATTAATCCACCATAAACCCCTTTTTCAGGGAACTCAACAAATTCTATCCTTTCAAGTCCTTCTTACCGCAAAGCTTTTTGCCATAATCCCTTCTTTTTGCACAAGACAGCAAATTCTGCAGATCTTCACGTTATGTAATGAGGAAATCTTCCACTTATTTTAAACACACATAGGAGAAAATGTTCATTTTGTATTTTCCTGAGTAAAGCCTCACCACAAAATCCCACCAGCAGCAGATCTGCATCAGAAGCAGTCCAGAGTTGCTCTTTCCACTTGGGTTACAGAAAAAATTCCCCTAAGTTCAAAACATCAGTGACAAGAATCAATTGGCTCTTGTTTTGTACAGAGCACGGTCAACCACCTTTGAACAGGATACAAACCCAGGATTATGAATGAAACACTCTGCTCAGGGATTTTGTATCCCTTTTCTCTTCATGAAATGATGCAGAATCTTCTCTAGAGACCAAATGCTACCTTAAATAGCCAAAACATTAAACATAGAATAAATACATTTAATGCTATTGAGCATTCTCTTGTAATGATATGAAACTGAGACCCTTGGAAGATGAAGGCTTTACATATGACAGCTTAACTGCTTGCAATCAAACTAATTTGCAGTGCGATGACCTAAAATGAGTTTAAAAGCACCATAATGCATGTTTAGCAATCAGTGAAGCAATTCTTTATTATTCAGGTTCACATCTGCAATCTGTGTCACATGTTACGGGAAGAGAAAAAAGAGGGGGAACACAAAAAAGGAATTCTTGTGCTTTGCAAGGGGTGATGAGTAGACATGAGCTACAGCTAACATGGGGCATTAGAGAGCAAATTCAGACTGACAGCAAATCCTAAGTATTTCTGTTCTTTATAGAAAAATTATGACCTCCAGAAGAGGGAATTACAAATTGGAAATTAGCTTGGAAATAATCATGTCTTGGTTTTTCAAAATTGATTTTTGAGGAGAAAAATTTATTAAGGAAGTTTACCTGAAATACCATCACAATGTGGACTCAGTATGCCTCAAGGTTTTTAATCTGTAAATGAAGCTAGTTACCAACCATCTGCAATACTGAAGATACTACACAAAAAGCACAGCACTGCCCAATTCCAGTAACTAAAGCAGAAGTGGACTTGGTCAAGGAGAGTGAAGGCCTCCCAAGACAGCCAAGAAGCAAACTCTAGCTCAGCACTCCTCCATCATAAGGGATAACTGCTTCGAGACATCACCAAATGTATCTGGGCTCTGTCCTAAAGTAATTAATCATCACACTGGTCAGACAGAGGATTAAAATGTGTTTCAGCAATGAGGGGGTGAACCTCAAAGACCTGAAACTCTGAAATCTGACCTCAGGTCTGCTTAGTTGGGTATGAAACTGCTTCTGGGCCCTGCCTTCCTTGTTTAAGATTTGGACAATATAATTGCACCCAATTCAAAGCAGAACTGTAAGGACTGGTATTTTCAATTCAAAGCATTTTATTCCAAAAGCACAAGCATACATTAAGGCAGGGTTCTACAATGTGTGAACAACTATTCAGAAGGGCTGCAAAACCAATCAGACTTTCATCATTCCAGCCCAGATAATCTATTCTCCTTGCCTAAACATCCCTCAAATATTGAGTTAATAATATGTGCTTCTCTTAACCTCTAGAAAAATACAGGTTTGTTCTCCAAAGTCAGTTGTTTTGCTTCAGCTATTCTCATCATGATTTGTAGGATGCTGATAAAATACATAAGCTGCTTTTGGTGTTCTTGCTTTGACGGCCATATTGTTAGCAAACTCTTTACTGAGTCTCAGCTCTGTCTAGGAACAACACTACAGTTTACAAATGCTAAAATTAATAGACCTGGGGTAGACTTTATTACATGTAATGCATTTAGTTGGCAGTGATGATGCCTCCCTTACAAAAGCTGTTACAATAAACTGTGTTTCAATGGCTCCTGGAAAATACAAGACAATACCTAAAAGCTTTGAGATAAAAGAAACACCAGGGTTTCCAGGTCTCACTGCTCCACACCACATCTGCTCCACTGAGGTCTGAACATACTCATAGGTAATTATGACTCACAGAGATTTTTACTGGGTGTCTTGTCCACTTTTCTTGCATATGAATTCCCTATCAGAAGATTCCTAACCTCTGTTGTCAGCTTCATTTCTGTAAAGAATGGGCACAGGGAGATTTTAAAGTGGAGCTAAAATGAATTTCAGTATACCCTTCACAATAATAGTTGGTAAAACTAATTACAGGGAGAAAATCGGTGATCATTCATTACCTCACTAAGCAAATTAGGATTTGTTAACAATGATTTATAGTGCCAAACACAGGATAACGACTGTCTTTGCAACTGTACTCACAGGGGATGTGACAGTTTATTAAGTGTGGTGCCATCTGAACAGCCACCACTGCAGTGCTTTTGTAGACCCCACAGCATTTCAGGTGGATACACACTTCCACCTAAGCAAAACACATTTGTATGTTTGGCTTCTAAAATCAAGCACTAAAAATAATCAAGCAACTTAACCTACCTGCAAAAACAACTATTTACCAACACCACTGTCAACATGATGCAAAGTAAATCACTGTATCCCCTCTGTGACATTACCTAGCTGAGTGTATTAAACCTCTTTTGAATGAGACTTTTGATCTAATCTGTTTCTCTCCTTTGGGAACTAATGGGTCTTACTGTACTCTCCTGGAGTGGAGCCTCTTAACACACTCCCATCAGAGAAGCCTCAACATCACCACAAAGTTGACCACCTCAAAGAACAAAACAAAGGCTGCATAGGATCACTGCCATTGCATGACAATGAAGGAAAAATCTACTGGGTTTAAGGACTCTACCTGAGAATATGAGCCTAGAAAATGTGCTGGTATAACTAACTCCACATTTCTTCTGTACGTTAATGTCTGGGGCACAAAGCAATCCTATTGAATAGTGAAATAACTGGCCTTAATCTAGGCCAAGTACTGGTTTTCCATCATCTCCCTAGTAATACCACTGGTGCTCCACTCAGTCTCCTTGGGATGAGTTTTTAGAGCTCTGAGTAATGTAATGCAACATTGCACAACACAGTGTCCCAGTGGCATGCTGTAACTACGCAAACATCTGCTGAACTGAACCCACTCAGGGCCAAATTGGATAGCACAACTGATTAGCTAGAGCCTTTGGGAATATGCTCACAATTTATGTTTGTCTGAGTCACCAGCCCATGTGCAAATCACATTTTTCCTTTTTCTTCCTTTTTTTTAAAGTGGAGCAAGAGCATTGTTAGGAAAAGAAGTGCCACAGGAGTTAGGTTCTCCCTTCCCAATACTATTTCCATCACCAGCTTGTCACCAAATTTTGTCCAGCACTGAAATATCCACAAACTCACTACTTTCTGGGACACAACCTGCTAGCTAAAAATAAGCATTAAGCAATAGGAACAGAAAACCCTCAGCAATTGCCACAAAGACTTGAGGAGCAGATCAATGCAAGGAATGGAATCAAGCTGCCATAAACAGAGAAACTCCAATGTCCAAAGAACCTGCCAATCTTGGGAAATGGGTTTGGCATTTAAATACAATAGTCAGTCATTTAGGTTTTGATTTCTGTTCTGATTTGTGCTGCAAACCAATGAACCACCTGTAATCTTTAATGTGAATCTGCCTGAGTGCAAGACATACACCAGAAACCAGCAATAAACATTCCCTAGAGTAAGAGAAGAGAAAAAGCTTTTGTGATCATCCAAAGTCCAACCATATTCTAAAATCTCTCTCTCAAACACCTGAAATCACAGAGGGCTGGACAAGGTTAAAAGCTCATATAATTCAAATACCTTCCAAAGCTAAAAAGCTGGGGTTTTCCCTAAAATTCTAACTCATTTCTATTTATCTGATCTGCCTTCTTGGCAAGACATAATCTAGCTTAGGTTCTATCTTTGATGACAGCGACAACTTGCAATGCAACAGGTATTGAAGACAACTGGGAGATTTTCCACAAGCATTTAGCTGTGATTTCTCAGGATACACCAACCACACGTCCAATCTTCTTTCGCATGCACCAAACATATACTGGACTGGTCCCATAGAAAACAAGAAAGTCAGGTCAGTGCAAAAGGCTTATGACGTGAATTAGAATGATTCTTACCTTTGTTTCTTCTATGGCTATTGATTTAATAATATGCAAAAAGGGACAGAGATGTGTCCACTCTGACAAGGAGTGCCAAGACCAGATTCCAGCAACAAAAAGAACATATCAGCCCTTGTGATAGAAGTACAAGTTGTTCCTAACTGAACAAAACTCCTGGAGGTACTTGGAACTCCTTAACAGCTCTGCATCATTAACACTCACAGTGGTTACTTGCAGGTGTCCTGCTTTGCTGAAGATACCTCATGAGAAAGTTTCTTTTATCAATGGCAGCTCTGATCATCCCAGTTAGATACGAATGAGGCTGAATCCCTTCATGGAGATTCCCAGCCCTCTCCATTGACTTCAGAGCAAAGATGGGCTCTCAAAGCAGGAAGAACAAGTGCCCTCCCCAGAGCAAGCACATTTTCCCTTTACCTACTGCTTTTCAAGAAGCACTGACATAGAGGCAACAAGAATGTAAAAATCCAGTCTCCAGGTATTTGTCCAGTCAGGTATTTATCTAGTTACAGCATGAAACTAGGCAAGATTTCAGCCTTCACCACTACGACTGGAAGCACATAATGAGTTACTAGGAGGGAACTATCACAAAGATACTACAAAACTGAATTTGCATTACTGGGAGGTGTCAGGTTTCTATAGGCTCTCTATAGAATAAAAGGATCCAAAACTAGTTTTTGCTTTGTTGTAGCATCCACAAACACTGCACGCACATGGCCCACCACTCATCAAACCTGAGTGCCTGGCATAAGCGCAGTTCTTAGAGGAGATTCCAGGTCCAACATTACATACGTGCTAGGTAATATGGTCTAAACATACAAAGGCTCCATCAGTACTTGGATTTAAACAGCAAATACAAGCTACTTAATCCATCCCTAAGGGTTCATTCAGTTCTGAATTTGCCTCCATCTGTGGTTTTGTTTTCTGTAGCAGATGTGCTTGGACAGTGACTCTCTTGTTTATCCATTTTAACTTACCTGGTTGCCTGTGTTCCTTTCATGCGCTACAGCAGGTAATATTTCACAGTCCAAAGACAAAATACAGTGATCAATAACTTCCACAGGCAAAAGCTTTGTTATTATCTATCAAACTGAAAACTATTTTTGTTATATTTGAGACCAATAAACCTTGTTTTGATGTTCTGGGTTACACTAAGCACAAAAACTAACCATCTTTTCCAGTTAAAAGCTTTGGGGAAAAAGAAGTCAAATCAAGTGCATATTCTTTTGCACTTTGATACTACAATGATTACATTGATCAGAAACACATGCTAATTGGAGCATTCTGGAGCATTTTTCTCATTGCCTGGTACCACAAAACACATCTGGGTTTTATTTGCCCCATGTAAGTTAATAAAGAGGACGGACTTTTTCCAAACAATAAGCAAGATAATCCTAAAAACAATTTTCCAAAGTGAAAAGGAAGGGAAAAACCAACCCTCCACGTTTCATCCAAGTCTGTGTAAGTGTAAAAATGACTTTAAGACAGAAACTGAAAGACGTTTTCTATTTATTCGGCTATTAGTGAAGAAAGAATGTTAAAGAAATCTTATAACTGTGACCAGAGATAAGGAACAGCACAGTTAAATATACCATATTAATGGAAGCTAATAAGGGATGTCTGGCCCACCTACACAGCTCCAAATGAGTGTGATGTAAAGTGCCAATACATTGGCACTAGAGGATATCGAGCTGCTTCTTGTTACTAAATCCCTAACTCGGGAGAACTGGAAACTTTCAAGCTTCTTACTGGAGCATAGGGGATGTTGACACCTTCCAGATTTTCACTTTACTGGACCAGCCCACAGACAGTATGGTGCAAGGGAACAGCAGATGGCTTTTCTTCTGCTACCTCTACTTCCTAAAGACGAAGCTGAACATTGTTCTTAAACCATGCATATTCAGCTCTCGCTATAAGGAGAACAAGGCTTATTTAAATACGTTTAAGCCTTCCATCCCAGATTATATTTGTCCCATTCCAGAGAATGTCTGTATACGTTCATATGATTTGAATTTTAAGTGCCCAGAGAAAGGAAAGCAATTTGTTCTGAACCATTGAAAGACATTCAAGCTTTAGTCTTAACACAAAATAAACGTTGAGTCATTTGGTATTATTATTCCCTTCATCCCCTCCCTCTTAAAAACACATGACACAAAACAAAGGAAGTGTTGGAAAAAGAAAACCATTTTTTCCCTGTTTCACAACTTACCTTACATAGATCTGGGCTTTGGTACAATTAGAAGAAGTACTGCGGACCTGTTGTCAACTAATAATGCCCTTTTCAGCCCTCACCCCTGGCACCAGTAGAAACAGTCTGTCAGAAGCCCAGTGTATTTCCAGCAGGACATGACATTTCTCCAGGTATTAAGCAATTTTGGTGCTTGCATTTTACACTTTATACGTAAGGTCACATGTACCCAGTTTAATTCCATAACTTCCTTATAGGATCAGAGACCCCTATGAAAAAGAGACTAAATTTCACCATGTACTAATGAAGAGAATTACTCTCTGGGAATCTGACAAGAGAGCAACAAAGTTTTCCCACCATGTAATCAAATCCTGTATAGTTTTCTTTTCCCCAGAGTTTGATGAAAAGATAGAAGCAGACTTTGATTATGCTATTAACCACACAGAGCAGTGCTACAGAAAAAGTCTCACTGTGTTTTACCCACCTGTTTTTGGACATACATAATGCTCTATTTCTCCTACAGATATTACAAGAGCAGAAAAGAAGTGCTTGGAGAATATGACACAGGTTACCAGTGAAATAGAGTATGAGCAATTTAAATACAAATCTGGAAAGAAAATAAACAGTGCATTGGATTGACTGGAGAACAGTTTTCACTCCCAAATTTATCTGTGCAAGTAGAATGCATATTGATGAATGTGGAATAAACAGATAAAAAGGCAGGAATATAGACTCTTCAATCAATAAAGGGGCATGCAAATAAATAACAAAAGCAGACTGATCAATTATCAAACCAGCTGGGGCCTGATCCTCTCCTCATGACATTAAATGTAAATCTAGCATAAATACAATACAAACAAGCTGTGTTTTCCCAAATGATCTGTGAGACATGGGGTTTGTAACCAACACATGGAAATCACTGTGTCACGTTCTCCGGTCTGTGGTACACAGGAGGTGAGACAAGAATGCCAAAAGATGCTCTTTAAAGTCTGTGCATCAATGAGAACCAGTACGTGATGAAATTAAGACCCTACCATCTCAGATTAGAGAGCTGGTAAGACCACTGTTCATTTTACATGGCATAATTGTGCAAATTAAATACCATTGGAATGTATGTAGTTGTTAATATGACAACTGATTAGTTCAGGAAAACACTGACCACCATGTCAGAAATATTACTTATAATGCATTTGTGGAGGAAGAAGTAGAAAAAGAGAAGTTAACCTATCAAGCAGACTGAGATTGGTTATTTATTCCTGTTTCCATATAATAAGGCACTTAGGTTTCAGAAGTAATGTTATGCTGTTCAGAGGCAATGTGTTAAAGCTGAGATACACTTACAAAGTAGCCTGTTCCCAAGCTGGAAGGAGCTGAGCTCTGCAATAAAACACAAAGACAAAGTGGAAAGTCAGTGATGGTTTTTAACACGTTCCAATCCACACAGCTCATTACCAGCCCTTTCCAAGCTTTTCATCACTACATCACAGCACCAATGTGCTGCCCCTTGTCATCTGCTACTGAAACAAACATGGTGTTGCTTAATTTTTCCCTTTACATCTCTCAACGACTCGGAGATGGTAACGTGCTATTTACTGAATTCCAAGCTTCTGCGGTGGACGTAATTGCCAATTTATTTGACAGGCAGCTGGGTAATGAATTAATGATGGCATTTCGCCCTGCGCTGAGACTAAACAGACACTCATCAACCAGCCTCCCTGACATGCTGACATTCAATGCCCTGGACTCCAGCTACTCAGCTTTGTGGCCACAAAGGGGCAGGCGGGAGGAGGGAAAGGAAAAAAAACATAGACTGCCTTCAAAACAAAGAGCCTGGTGGGTTTGGATGACTTTTGCAGTGTCTGACCTGTTTGCCAATTTATTCCCGAAAGGCCCCGGTTAGTACACACATAGTGTTTCCTAAAATGAGACATTTTGTAAACATAATTAGTAGTCTGAAATGTAAAGAACGTGTGGGCACAGGGAAGCTGCCTCACTCGCTGCACCACTGCCTGGAGAAGGCAGTCACTACAGTTTCCCGTTTGGATGGCCACGGTCTTTGACAAACCAAAGGGTTTTAAAAGAAAAGAATAAGACAAACAGGCAGTATCTACAGTGAGAAAGAGATTTCAAAACTCAAGCCCATAAAAATAATTACAACTAATATTACCACCATGAAAAATAACTGAAAGGTTTAAATGCTTAAAAAAAATGCATCATGACAATCAGGTTAAGTGGGACACAATCACAACCTCTGTATTCAAAGGAATTAAGGAGATAAAGGGGGTTGTTTCATTAGTTTTTCATCTAAGCAATAGGGATTACACAGCAGGTTCTCTTAGAGCCATGGTGAGAGACCTAACCACCCGGGTCCTGATCCAGGTCACTGCCTACTATATTAAAGGGTGAACAGTTTCCAACACTGTCACAGTTTCCGACTCCAGTCACCTGGGGCACTCAAGCCAGGCTGCTCAAGGGACAAGGAAGCAAATCAGTTGTCTAGCAAGCAGAGGGCAGTCCAGATGACCAGTCTTTAACTCTTACAGCTCAATTCCTGTTCCACAACACAACCTCACTTCCACTAATGACACAGCTCAGCGATTACCAGGAACTGCACAGGGGCCTCTGTGCATCAAAGCCTTGGAAACATGCAGAATTTGCACCACTGTCATCCCTGCTCCAAGACACTATTCCACGGAACCCAAAGAGCAAATTCTCTGATTTCTGACTGTGGAGTGCAGCACTTGCATGATAAAAAATAAGCCCCAGAGAGGGGTTTATGGGATCTTTTTGCTGAAGGATGAAATCTGTTTTCTGGCAGAAACAGACTGTGCAAAGACATTTCAAATTAACACCCAATTCATCGTAAATAATCAGAATATTACCGTGTGTTCACCAAAGCACTACTGAAAAGAGAGGTTTGAGGTAATGTACACATAGGAGAAAGCCTTCTGGTTTAAGACATTAGAAGTTAGAGACTTATTTAGAGGAAATCACCTTGGTTGTCATGAGGGCACCAAATATCATCCAATCAACACATGCTGTTGTGACAAACTGAACTGCTCCACAGCTTTGGAAGGTTTGTGGTTCCTGCTCCTTTCGTACTCTCTCTTAGTACGTTAGTACTTTCGTAGTATCTTATGGCTACTGAAGGCCTCAAGAGCTGCAGCCTACAGGTTCGGTCACCAGCATGCAAGGCGAGCTCCACAGAAATAAGTGAATTCCCAAGTCTTTCTGGCCCACCTCTTGCTGCTCTGGGGCCTCAAACTTCCTCTGCCATAATCACCCACCCAACTGGTCCCAGTGACAACGTCCCTGAAAGCACCTCTGCAGCAATCACTGGGTGGTGCAGAGCAATGGGCAGTGCAGATCTGGGAACACAGCACCCCTGGGCTCAGTCAAACTGCTCTGCTTCCCTCTGCATCCCTGTGACCACACAGCTGGGAACAACCTGGGAACTGCCATGGCCCCCTTCATCACACAGCCTGGATACTGCTTCCAGCTAGAAGGTCCCCTTCATGGGCGCATATGGCTTGTAAACCACTGTGCCTACAGACTGCGGATCTGCAATACCTGCTGGACAGCACATTTCAGCACCCTTCAGTGCAGTATCTAATGCATTTACTTTCCTGGTCAAGCACATCAGATCTCCTGCCTTTCACTTTGCTCACTCTGCTTTCTACTTCATGCCATTTAAATTCTTTTCATTGAAGCTACAAATCTACCCACAGAATTACAACATGTGCAATCATTAGAACTGCTTTTGTTTGAGCAATGGATGGATGCCAATTGAGTCCCACTCTTTCACTCCCAATTTCTCAAACTTACTTTCCAAGCTGAAAGCTCCAAAGTTTGCATTCTGCATCTGTGTGTCATTTTTGTCTGCTTTTTATTCCAAGTTTTGGAAGGATCAAGTATCAAAACACAACCATAAAAAGGAACAAAAAAAGAATAAGCAAACAAAATATTTCCCACTGAATATTTCCATTCCTTCAAAAGCGATGCTGTAATGGCTATGGGAGGACAGTCGAAACACAGCAGTCAAATGACTTGCACTGAAAAGAAACAACTGTGCATTTCCAGGGAATCTGAGTTTGCTGGATGGAAATAGAGCCCTGCACACACTGCATGCTGCATATGGACCATACGGTTTGCAAACTCTTTTGAACTGGAGTACAAAAGACTCATTGCACATGCATGGATGACTAAGTCAGCTGTGCTGTGAACTGTGTGTGGACAGAGCAGAGAGGCTGAAGCGAGGGCTATGCAAGAAGACATCTTCTCACCTTTTGTGATAACTCCCAATAGCGAAAGGATCCTACCACCCCGTGCCCAGCCTGGTACCAACTGCTGACAGTGATACTGTGTATGCAGCATCTTTACAAGCCCATGCTGAGTCGTGGTCCTACATCTCTTATATAAAGTGTGCCTATAATAGAGGTAATGGTTTCACTTTCCAAAACCCTTTGCACAATTCAACATTAGATACACTATTTGATATTCACACAACCACCAGCAGAAGCCTGCATCAGGTGCCCGTCAGCAAAACACAAGTCACTTGTTTAGAATTAACAGGGTTTTGGTTTTGTTATTTTCCTTCTGTAATGAAAAAGAATATTTTTTTTTCTTTTTCCTTCCTTTCTTAAAAAGAACAACTTTTGGCCCAAGATCAAAACCGTAGCAACCCTCATGCAAGCATTAGTTTATTGTGTACCAAAGAAAATTACATCCTTGAGGTCTTGGAAGGCATAGTTCTACCCATTTTGCATATATATTGTACATTACTTGGGGGAGCTGGGTGGGGAGAAAGCCTGTGTTGTACATATTTGTTCTGGCTATTGTTTATGCAGGTCTGACTGAATGAAGGAACAGTGGGTATCATTTCAATTTCTGATGTCAACATCAAATTACTTATTTAATTTCATGCCTGGCGAAGCATTGTATAGCTACACGCAGAATCATTTCACTTCATTTGTTATGCTGTGTTTTCGTGGCGATTGGCTTGCCTTCCAACTGACAGCTTTAATTACGACATGAATTTGATTGCACTGCCGAGGAATTAACATAATGCAACAAAGCATTTAAGCACCCAACCTTAGACACACAAACACACACATACACACCCTCGCATACACACACACAAAGCAGCAGCCGCTGCAGCTGATCAGCTTCTGGCACACACACACACAGAGGCAAAAACACACACAGAGCTGTGCTGGTGTTATTCTACTTTAGATACAGCCAAGATTACTGACGATATTCTGGAGAAGGAAAAGTACTGAGGATTTCAGAGCACATAATCTAAAGAGTGTTTCTCAACTTGTCTTTCCTTGGCCTCAGTGCATAGCAGGAGGAATGGGAGACAGAGAATTGAAATCGCCCATGTTTGAGGCCAAAACTGTGAGCTGCCCATAGGATTACATTGCTGGGGGTGTAGACACCTTTCTTCCTGATTCAGACAGCAGCAGACCTGGTGGGCAGGGGACTGCAGGACGTACTCCTCACTGCTGCCTCACTGGAACCTATCAAGTGCTGAGTACACAATGCAGTACGAGTGCAGAGCTACAAAGCACTGGGGAAAGGGGAGCACTCATGAAAGAGCATGTCAGCTTTGATGACAGCCCAAGGCAAGACCTTTGACAGAAGGGAAAGATGCCTGCTCCACTCCCTGTTTAAGAACTGGAACAATATTCCAGACAGAAAGGTGCCAGCTTGAGGTTTCTTGTGCAGCAGAAGCAAGCAGAGGCCAGGCAGGCTATGCTTCTGGAAGACCAGTGGTGCTGCCCAGGCCATGACCACACATGAAAGGCTTCTGTTCATCCCTTGCTGAAAGCCTCACCAGAACCAACACCAGCAGAAGCAAAAAGGGCTAGGGGTGACCTAAGCACCTCAGCCTTCTCCAGTCAACGCAGGCTTGCACCGTCACTACATCATCATTATCAGACCAAGGAGTAAGGTTCACAGTTCACAGCCATCAGATTTTTAGCAGCTCTGGCAATGACTTCACTGTGTATGAGCTTCAGTTCTGTGGTAGATCAGGAATTCAGGAACATGCACCGAAGAAATCAGGGGGCTTGATTTTCTTTGAATAGCAACGGGGTGGCTTAACGCTGTCTTTGTTTACCATCCAGGTTAGCTGTAATTCTCATGTTCTCCTCAAGTCATCTCCTGGCTGCTTTGTAAAACAGGGCTAAAAAGTACCCCCTGTATTCCAAAAGTGGGAAGAGCCAATTAAATACATACAGAAAGATAAAGAAAACAAGTTGAGTGAGCTCCAAGCTGAAGACAAGAGCAAGCTCTGCCATCTTGTCTCCAAGCAAAATCTCAACAAAATGAATTCTACTACTGGCAAGATTTTGATGAGATTAAACTGACTACAGCACCCTATATATACAGGAGGAGCAGCTTTCCAATTTCTCTTGTAGGCCCCTGGAGCTACCTCTGCCCATAAAAGAAAAAACAAGTTGTCATTCCGAAAAAATACTGTATCAGGGAGAAAGGCAGAGAGATGAGTTTATGAAATTCAAAGGGGGAGATGTGTTAGGGCACTGTCAAACACTTGCAATGGAGCACTCGAGCAATCATTATCCCTCATCTAGCAGAGGTCAAGATCTCTGCTAATTATATTCTCCCACAGAGGGGTGTGTGCCTGTGCGTCCACGTGTGGGAGATGAAGACAAAGAAAGGAGTTGATGGAAATCAGTCTGACTGCATTGCATCTGACAAGAACATCAGATATTCTTCTCCCTACTGTCTGATGCTATTTCAAGCCTCATTATGAGAAAAGACTCCTGTTTAACATGGTCTTTTCATTGAATTATCTTCTTTTCATTTTTGACCACCTCTCCTGCAACAAGCTGCAAATTACCTGCTTGGATCTCATTAGCCTGGAAAAGAGTCATCCCTTGTAAACACGCTTTGCATCAATCTCCGCTGCCCAAAGACTGTAGGTACATTTACAATACGCACAGTTGAAAGATATCTGACAGGAGAGGGAATGAAGCCACTGACATGTCAGTTTGCAACTGGATATTCATTATACTACCTCCCCCATTCTGCATCTGTCACTAAGCTATCACTTAGGCTCGGCATTAAAGCCTGGGAAGCTAACATTTCTGTTTCAACAGCTTGCTTACAACTAGGGATGTGAAAATAGATCATCCACCTAGAGTACATGCACTTCATTCATTATACAGATTCCCAGGCAGTAGCCATGCTTCAACTTACAATGCTAGCAGGCTGCATTAGTGGGGACCCATTATATTTGATGTCCAAAATTCCTTACTGACCTCAGGGTTAACCTGCCTGCAGTATTTTACAGATTTGTTCTATCTTCTGTTGAGTACACAACTTCTGGCACTTTTTTTTTTACCCTGATAAAATATATGTTAAACCAGAAAAGGATCTTCAGAGAAAACTTACTCTTAGGTCTATAGTTTTATCTGGAGAGTGTTTGGTAGGTATCATTAGACAACACCTATAAAATAACCTTATAAAGCCCTTGATGTATCTTTGTGCTTAAGAGGACGGTTCAAGGCAGGTTCACCCATAGCTGGCAGTGGAAGGCTCACCTCCACTTAAGGCCCTGTCCTTTTAAAGGTGTGGGGTGTTTGCCTTTGGCAAGGAGAGAACTGCACAATGTTTACTTTTCCTAACAAAGAGTCTGGGAGAAGCCACAACACACACAGGCAAGATGAGAGCTCTCTCGTGCATGGGTTTCAAATCTCAACTGAACTGGCAATTCCAGAGCACAGAGACATGCTTGTCCTGCTATGAATTATCAAAGCATAGAAGAACTTTATTTATTAAGTAAAAGGTGAATTATGTATAACACTTTGAAATATACATTGTCACGTATATTTACATAACATTCCTTTTGAGCAACCTGTGAATCCCTGCCTCCTCTCTCGGGTGCACAAGGGAAGTTGTATTTGCTCTTTACTTCCTTTTCATTTGCCACAGTGCCAAGACAAAGGGAAAGTATTGTAAAAACATCAGAGGAAAAAACTGTATTTGATCAGTGGAAGGGGAACCAGGACTCTGCTCTCATTGCCACGTCTGGCAGTGCAATGCTACGAGCTGCTGGGAAGCTCAAATAAGCCTTGGAGCTGTGCACTGAGTACATGGCAAGGGAGTGACAAGGCTAAATTAAAACCATGTTTGTAAGAAGCTGTGAAATGTTTTGCTGGAAGGTGCTGTGTAATTGTTCACTGCAATGGCTTCTCAGCTGCCACAGGGCTCAGAGCAAGCTAGGATGGCAACAGTGGCAGGCTGACGATCAGCTGCCAACCACTGCTACCTGCACAGAGCAGGTACTGACCATCTCCTCTGGTTTCATTCTCCTCTTCCAATCATACCTGATAGCTACAAAGGGCAGGTTCTGAAGTATCCACATGGCTGTACCCATAAAGGTTGGCTCTGGTGGGGAGCTGGACCTCTAAACTACTGTGACAAAGGAATGAGGAAAGAGAGTGCTACAGATTCACACCTTCACAGGAAATTAAAACCAAACTCAGGCGGCTGTGCCAGTGATATGCACAACTCAGCAAAACCTGCTAGCTGTGTGCCTCAGGCCCTGAATTTGCACAACAAAATGTATCCCTTACAAAGGTATTTCTTGTAATGTCTGCTCAATTCAGTTTTATTGGATTGGCCTATAGAGGACACCATCTGGTATCCATCATCCAAATCTACACAGACATGCTATCGATAAAATCCCCATTTCCAAAATGTGGGTTAGTTAAATGTAGGGCCAGATTGCTGGCTAATACAAATTGATCTGAGTGATGTAGCTATCCATGCTTTTACCAGCAAAGGATCTGATCTACAAAATCCCCAATTTAGATATTCTTTTGGGACAGGGCTGCATTTATATTCTGTGTAGCACAGAGGACCCAGAGCCATAAATAAAACACTCAAGGATTGTGATGGTACACATAATAAATTATAATCTAATTGCAGCAACAGAAAGATTTCTGTAGTCATTCAGATGTCAGAATAACTCTGGTGTGTCATTCAGTCAGTGGCCAGCATTCTTCAAGGGAGAAAAACATTCTCCACAGAGCTGCCATCTTAGAACCTTCCACAGCAGTTTAGGTAGAGCAACAAAGGCAGAGCTTATGCTATTGTTGGCCATGTTATATCAATTCATTACATACTATTAGGTGAGTCTCCAGACACTCTAATACTTTTCATAAAGACATTATTTAGCCCAAAGAAATACATTCTTTTCCTTCCCCACTTGGGGGAAAGAGAGGCCATCTCACTTCTAAACTATGCAGAATATTTTAACTTCATTAAATGGCCTTCAACTAATTGCAAAATGAATGAGTGCTTTCACACAGACGGACATTGTACCAAACTCTAAGAAGTTTACCCCACTGGGGCAGAAGACCTGAATTACCTCTTCCTCCCCCAGGCCCCCAAAGGGAAGGGGATTTTAGCAACAAACTATCCCAGCAATTAAATCCTGTTACAACTTACCCCCCTTAGAACACTAGAGCAGAGGTTGAGCAGTATTTGGCTGCACGAGTTTTACTTACATCGCTGAGTCTTTCTCGAGAGCTGCTTCGATGGAAACCTTTTGATTCCCCGCTGGCGCTTTCACTGTCACTGTCTCGGCAACTATTCTGACCTGGCTTGAGCTGCAGGAAAGAAGAACAAAACCAGTAAGAGTTTAGTTTGGTTCAGGTTAAGTCCCCTTATCCACCGCTCTTCTGCAGCCCAACCCCACATCTGCACAAAGCAGTGTTTATGTGGCTTTGGCCCTGGCATGGCGCAGCCTTGGTGTCAAGACAGCATCTCGGTGAGACCATGAATGCAGAGAGCAAAGCAAGCTCAGGTGCAGGGACCCTGCAGCCAGAGGAAGGGAACATTCACATCCAATGCAAATCACAGTTTAAGATCTTCACTTTGGAAACTTTTAGACTTCTTGAGCTATTTATGCCATAGATGCAGATTTTACAGTTATCATCACATCACACACAGAATCAATCCCTCCCTCATTACACCATGAGCTCCAAAGATCTCAGATCACTGAAACTCTGCCAGGAGAAGGAGCAGCCATCATTCAGGGAGGCTTTTTGCTGCACTAGCCCCTAAATCACCCAGTACTATTAAAAATACTTGACTAACCTCAGTGTCCCAAAGCCAACATGATCTAAGAAATAGGTATGAGACTGGGACTGCCTTTCAAACCAGCCTTTGTGAACTTTAATGGCATTGTAAGAAATAAAATACACCAAAAAGTTACAAACTGGATTTTCAATACAACTGAGCACACATGGGCTTTCTCTTACACCATGGACTGTGCTGGTCAACATACTACAACAGCATCATAATGAACATTTACCATATCCACACATTGCACACATGTCCACAAGCACATATACATACATACAGCAAATGTTAACGTCTACAGCAATGCTGAAAAAAATGCATATATTTAATATATATATAAATCTTGAATGTATTAAAACATTGTTTCAGCCTTGTTGATGTTCTGTTTAAGCTAACTTCCTGCAAATACTGGCTACTCTTGAAGCTAATACTGGCAAAAGTCAGTTTAAGAAATGCAGATTTAAAATCACATGCATAAATACTGGCAGCAGATGTAAATACAGGGAAAACAGTGAGATACCTAGTGAAGTATTTCATGAGACACCTACTACATTTACCAATATTGATATAACCAGTAACAACAAACTCCTCCTAACTTGTTCTAATTATTAATACACTCACAGTAGTTTCTATTCAGACCACACAGGAACAGATAATCCCACTCATCTCCATTTCATGACCAGAGACAAACAATTTCTTCTCCATGGACATCCTCCACCAACTTCTTTCCCCTTTTCTTCTACCTCATTTCTTTTTCAGTTCTCCCCGAACATGTTGCACATACACAGAAAATTCACACACATTCTCTTTGACAGGTGCACACAAACAAGACATGCACTTCTGCTCTACTTCCCAGTTACACATTCCACCCCTATACACTGCTGCCCCAGGTTCACTAATGGGGTGCACAAAGCATTCTCACCCTAATGGTTATCATCAGTTCCTCCCTACTGCTGTAAGAGTAAATCGTGTCTGCAAGTCTGGTATGTGTGTGCTGCTTCCCTTTTATTCCTTATTCCACTTCCCAGTAAAAGGCAGCTTTGGGTGCTCCCTATCAGCCAAAAGAAAAGGGAATATACATAAAGCTAAAGGCTCAGACACATAACTGAGTTTCAATGCACAAGCACAACGGCAAAAAAATGACACAGGTGAGCTCTCAGCTCGAGGAAAATGTAATGTAAGAAGTGGAGCTATTTGTCAAACACTTACAATTTAATAAATAAACTGAATATTCCACAGCTCAGCCAGAAAATCTCAAGTAAAAAGATTTTTATCTCAAATGGAATGTTCTATCAGTCAGATCTGATAGATCTAGGTAGCAGGCTTTGGAGGCAGAGAGGAGAATAACTAACTCAGGAAGTCCTACATCTATACCTCACTGATTTTATCTAGGACCACTGTGTACTGTAATTTTATGGTCCTGGGTTTAAAATTTAATCACCCAAAGGAAAATGGATCAAGTTCCCCTGACTCAGTCTTCTGTCAACATCCACTCCATGATGGAAAAACTCTTCTGCCAACCAGGCCCTGAAGAATTGTTTCCAGTCTCCTATTTTATTTTTAGAACCTCAATTTATTTTGTGCATAATTTTCATGCAGCAGTTATTTGCTAACTCATCATAATGGCTCATTTTGGTACCTCTTCTGCATTGGAAATTCCAGCTATTTACAGAGAGGAGAAGAAAAACCCAGCAGGTGTCATTTTCCTAGACAAAATTTACAAGGAATAAGAGAATACAACCAAGATATCAGAGCCTGAAACCCCGTAGGAACAAAGTGAACTACACAGACTAGACAGCAAACTCAGAACTAAGTCCAAGTTTAGATTTATAAGCTTTCCATATTTTCCTTTCTTTTATTCCAAATTGAGTTTCTCCACATGCCAAAGTGTTGAGGGTTTACATTTGAGTCCAAACCCCATCAATCTGTGTTAAATTAAAAAATGAAGCATGGAAATGTGCCCATTGTCTTCTTTTATGAAACTAAAGTTACACACAAATACACATGAGACCACTTAATGTGGACAGAAAATGGTTCACTTCGATCTACTCACACAGATTTGACCACTTAAAATTAGAATGATGTTGAGATAACATAGTGCTGCTAAAAAAGGTCTGCAAGTGGAAGACTGGATCTTTAGTTACAGCACATACATTTGGGCATTACTCTAGGGAATATGGGAACCCTAAAACCAGCTTCCCCTTCAAAGTGCACCACTGACAACTCCTGTTCCTGCATCATTCGTGTCAGGGAGACCAAAGCCAGCATGAAATTCTCATGGTGTCTACTCAAGTGTCTCACCAAGGACCTTCTCTTACCAAGACAGCCGTTACTCTCCTAATTTACACTAAGGGAGGAACAAAGAGAGGTTTGCAAAGAGCCCATTTGACTCCATGCTTCCACTGTGCAGTGGGAGTAATTTATCCATGGAGGGATCCATCTAAAGGGTCTCACAACCAGCAAACACAGATGCTTCCTAGCTTAAAAGCACAAAACCCTAAACCCACAGAATGTTGCTGACTCCCAATGACCTTGCATAGCCTCAAGGATTCCCTGACTGTGCAGGAGCACGAGAGAGTGGCTGGGTGGGAGTTCAGCCCTTGGCCAAAGTAACTCACAACATTGTGGGTTGCAGGAGAACTCTCACTGCTCATAAACGCAAAGAGCTTGAGACATGTCACTGTGCTCCCCTACAATGCAATGCAGAATAGATGCAGACTTGGGAACTGCCATGAGGCACACAAAGTGGGAAGGCTACTGAAGGAGGGAAGAAGGAGAGGCACAAGATATGATAACACTAAGAGTGCCCATTTCAGGAACAAAAGTAGAGAGAAAGGCTAACTCAGGCCTCAAGGTCACAAAGAAGCTGGCCAGAAACTGCCAGGATTATGAAGATACCAAAATAGATGCAAAAGCATCAACACAAAACTGCCGTAATGGGTAGCAGTAACAGTAACTCTTCTTTCAGAACATGGGGAGATTTTTAGGTGACTTGAAATCTAATGGAATTATTTTTGCCCCAGGGAAATCCTCAGCCCTATTCTGTGACAGCAAAAGTGCATTGAATATTCAGCTGTGTCCAGCTCTGCCATTCCAAGTCAAAGGCAAAAGTAGACCCAAATATACAGGCTTAGGAGTAGGACAGAGGTAATGGAATAGTGGTGTAACTACTGCATCAGTCAGGCATCTCTGTGAAATGAAAGGATAGACGGACATAAGCCATAAAACACTCCTAAGGATAACCCATAACAACATGGCTGTTGCCTTTTGTCTCAGGAAGGACAAGAATGAAGGACAGAGATAACTGATCACATTTAGAGGTGTGAGGCAGGATGAAAGGGCAGCTGAGCCCCAAGCTACAGGGAGCATCATCCTCTCAGGACTGCAGTTTGCTTGGCAGGATCCCTAAGCCACTTTAGCTAATTCCATAAGAGAAGTGCCTGGTTAACATGTAATAGAAAGCAAAATAAATAAAGCTAGTGAGAATTTTGCAAAAGGCTTTTTCACAGAGCTTATATATCATGTCAAAACCACCCTAATGTGGCTCTTCTGAGGTTTTTCTTTCTTTTTTTAATGTATTTTAATTTAAAACCCCATACCATTTGGCAGCAGAGAATCTATGGTATAGTTTCAAGGCGCCTGAGTTTCCACACCATATGGAATTAAAAGATAATTTCACTACATTATACTTAAAAGTTACGAATACTAACACTTCTCTCTGTGCTAGTGCAGCCAGCAAGCTCAGCCTGCACCACAGTCCTAGAGGAAGGGGACTTCTGCTCCTCAAGGATGGCATAACCCTGCTGATGGGGAGGAGAATTTTCAGCTTTCAGTTCCTGCTTCTCCTTCTTTATTTATGCAGCTTTTGCAAGGGCAGGACAGTCCAAAATGCTTTGGATCCAGCTCCTACCTGGGTAAACACGTTCTCTAGCTCAGATCAGCTGGTGAGCAGCTCATACATATGCCATTAGCAATGCTTCCTGACTCCAGGAAGCCTGAACAGGTACAGCCCAATACCAAACCCATGACAGCAGTTTGTCCTGACCAGTGTGAGAGCCATACATGGTACAGAGCCATTTCTGAACCCAGTAAGATCCTGGTTAACATACTGAACCACTCAGCATGATTTGAAATGAATCCATCACAGTTTCTCCAGGGCTCGGCACCCTCACAGCTCCCAGTGCTGGTCTTGGGAAGGAACCAGAGCAGTGGCACCATATGATGGCAGAAGGTGGGGGGACAAGCAAGAGATAAACCACTGATGCCCCTTTAGCATCAGATGCCTCAAAGTTGATACAGCATTCAGCACTGGGAGCATGGCCAGCACCAGCTGGGGCACTGACCTGACCAACTCCTTGACTGGTTTTACCATTCATCTTTTTGATTATGAATCCCAGAATCCCAGAGTGGTTTGGGCTGGAAGGGACCTTAAAGCTCATCCAGTTCCAGCCCCCTGCCATGGGCAGGGACGCCTTCCACTAGAGAGGTTGCTCCAGCCTGGCCTTGAACACTTCCAGGGATGGGGCAGCCACAGCTTCTCTGGGCACCCTGTGCCAGAGCCTCACCATCCTCAATACATGCTCTTAAAGCCACAAAGTTAAGTGCAGTTCTCACTAACTGCCACCCACTGACTAGGGTGGAATTAAAGTACACACTGTAGCATCATTTACACTTACATGAAACAAAGTTTCCCTAAGATCTGTTAAATTTTATTTTTAAATATGACAATTCATGTTGAACCAAAAGTGATCTTGAACAACAGAACAACTAAGTATAGAAATCAGCAGTGTAACATCGGTTAAAGGGTGAGGAGTTAAACACTGCTCAGTTAGAGGGTGCTGGTGATTAAAATACATCTAGAATAACTAAGAAAACATCTTAAACTCTTCTGGTTGGCTCAGCATTCACACACAAACATCACAACCACGGTGAACTACAGACCTGCCTGTGCTTCTGTGGTGCAGAGAGCCACAGGCCCAGCAGCAACAACCCCCTGGTAAGTGCTGCACAGACACAGACCAGTGAGCTGGTCCCTGCCCTGCCCAAGCAAACACACAGACATGAAGCATCTTTCATCAGTCAGAAAGGAGCAACGGCAGATTTCCTGTAGGACTGAATACCTGATTCCAGAGAAACATACTTTATCATTGATTGCGAACAAATCTGGCTGTATGGAAACAAATGGGAACTGCAGAGTTAGAAAGTAACCAAGCACAATGTAAATCAAGTCTTGTTGCCTATGGTGTAAGTCACGATTAACAACCGTCATTTAACAACTGTCATGTACATCTCCCATGCTACTGACAGAAGTTGGACAAATACTAGGACAGGTTGGATGGGGCTTGGAGCAACCTGCTCCAGTGGAAAGTGTCCCTGCACATGGCAGGGGATTGGAACTGGATGAGGTTTCAGGTCCTTTCCAGCACAAACCAGTTTGGGATTCTATGAAATCCCTATCAGGACATGGAGCTGTATTTTGCATGCCTGTGTGGTAAACAGATTTTGTTTCCTTCCTGCCTCTACTATAAGAAGTAATTTTCCCTTTCAAAAACTCTTCTTATGGAAAACAAGAATGAGCACCCATTTATATCCTTCCTGTTGACAAACAAAACCTAAATCTGACAGGCCTTGAACAAATACCAATAAACAGTTACTAATTAGCTCTACGATACAGACCAAGGCTATCTTTAACTTACTCTAATGCACCAAAGGGTCATTTCCTGCTGCCTTTCAGCTGATGCAGAGGCAGTTGCTGCACTGGCTCAACACACTAGAGTAGAGGAACTCATCTTCTACTGCCTTGAATGAGGGGATCCTACTGATGGAATCAGAGCTACACTCCTCTTCTGGGGAGCATTTGGCTATTTACCATTGCTATTACAGCAACACCAAGTGATTGTGTTCTGCTCCCAGTAGCAACAGCAGAAGCACCACAGGCTAAGAATAAATAGCATCCTTTCCAAAGCAGGGGTAGGAGTAAAGAGAATGGGCATGTATCTCCAGATCCTCTTCTCCTTCATTATATGTTTGGGCAACCTTAGCTCTATAGCACACAGAAGGTACTCTGAAGCAGCTCTGTAGCTCTATTTCATCTAAGTTACACAAAGAATGCAAACCGTCATTTTTTTCTGTGCTGTTTATACAGAAATCAAAGATAAATTTGGCATAAACTCATCACACCCCAGAATCATACATACATTATACAACATACAAAGTGTAACAGACTCGCTCTGCTCCCCAGCTCCTGTTAAGAGCAGTATGAAGCAGCAAGCTGTTGGCAATTGCAACATATGAAGTGTATTTCAGCACATTCTAAAAACTGAATTGCAAGAAAATATAGGCTTCTTCTGACCCTTTGCATTTTGATGGCTGCACACTGAGAAATACGGCCTGTAAAATTACACCTTGCAAAACACTCCATTGTACCAATCAATCTTCCCAAGCAGCTCTCACAGCACACTTGTGCAGCAGAGAAGGATGAAGAGTAAGGGCCTGGCTGGTCTGCTTGGAAGCAGCCAGAGCCGTGGCAATGGGCTGGAATCGAACTGTTCCTCCCAGTATTTACTCCGTCCCGCTGCTGAGCCTGTTTGTATTCCACCCTGGATCTCCAGGGCTCTCCCTGGGCTGTGTGTCACGGGAACTGCCTTTGTACCATCCCTGAAGCACAGCTGCTGTAGTGCCTTGTCCTTCTCAGTACCAGTGTAGAGTCAAAAGGTCTCATCCTAGAGTCAAAAGGTCTCATCCCATCTTGCACCTCCTTGGCGCACGAGGAGCAACCATCCTGTGAATTTGAAATGAGTGAAGTTCTACAGGAACTACCTTAGGTTTACACTTGCCCTCGCTCAAACAGATGGTGGCTCTTCAGCTGTATTGGCAGAGAGCAGTAGGGCTGCAGTGCTGCTCGGATTTTTTAACCTGGCCTGTTTGCTTTTTGTTCTGTCATGTGATTCCCTTTATCTTCCAGTAAGTTATACATTTCAAAGTCAATCAGCGGCCATGCAGAGTTCCTCGGGGTTGGATGTCAGGCACTCCAGGCTAAATGAGGTGATATTTCTGTTCCCCTCTCCCCTTCCTGGACCATCCATTAAAGGTAGTGTTTGTCTCCGTGTTCCCATCTCACCTCACCTTTTCCATTCAAGAGAAACAAGAACTCCTCACAGCTCCAAGGCTGAGGTTGGGACAGAGGCCTTGAGATCAGAGGCTGGACCCACTGCCTGTTACCACTGGGGCAAGAGCTGGTAACAGGCTAACAGGAAAGATCTGGAAAGTCATTGCTGCCAGAACTCTGAGATCTTCTCGCACAGAACATTGGGGTCAACTGACAGCTCAGTTCTCCATTTCCGAACTGAACATAAATGAAACCATAAAAACCAGTCCCTGGTGGCAACTGCTGCAGCATTTTCAAACTTAAACAGGGCAGATTCAGGCTAGAAATTTCTACTGTGAGGGTGCTGAGGCGCTGGCACAGGGTGCCCAGAGAAGCTGTGGCTGCCCCATCCCTGGCAGTGTTCAAGGCCAGGTTGGACAGGGCTTGGAGCAAGGTGCTCCAGTGGAAGGGGTCCCTGCCCATGGCAAGGGGTTGAGATTGGATGAGCTTTAAGACCCCTTCCAACCCAAACCATTCCATGATTCTATCTGAAGATGTGAAGCAGCTCCATGGACCAAGCCTGAAAAACATTATAATGACAGCGCTCACTGCTTGCATTAAGTCACCGCTACCATCATCCTTTTTCCCCCTCAATGCAGCCCAATAACCTGACACCCAGTTAACATTACAGAAGTAAATAAATGTCTTGAAGGAGGAAATATCAGTATTCATGGCTGGACCTCAAGTTGCTTGCCACTGTTTACATAAAAGAGCCCTGTTATTTTATAGTTCGATATAAGCCCGGAATAAATATTTAATAACTTGGTTGCATAAATAATGATTTGAAGGTTGAGCTATTGGCTTAAAAATATAATACTATTTTAAGCCGTTTAACTGGCCAGCCATATAAATTATTCAAGATTTAAAAGTCATCCTGTGGTCTCTGTACAAGGAGAAAACGAGGAAGTTGTAACTATAATGACAAAAGCAGGGCAAGATCAATCTAACCACATGATCTCTAACACAAACAAGCAGCAATTAAGCAGCAATCAGGACCAATATGACTGTGGTTGATGTCCTTTTATGCCAATACTCTCATCCAGAGAACAAAACTTAATAATGTTCTGCAATTTATCAAGGGAACCATAACTCTGCTCCCTGTGACTTGGCCAAGAGGCTATTACGATAGTATTTCTCTATAATTTAATAATGTGAAGGAAGAGGGAAGGGGGGAAGTAAAAGCATTTTGACATATAACTCACGTCTATACATACTGTGTTTTCCCCTTGTTCGAATGATAGAAGAAGTCATAATAATACAACTCAGTACCAATTCGTTAGCAGGAAAGGGGAGCTGACAAAGCAAATGTATTTGAAGAGGCACAGAAGGGAAGGCAATAAATCATCTGAATTCATTAGCAGCCATCATTGATGTGGAGATGAGTTTAGAGATGAAGAGAAGCAAGTCACCACAAAGAACTCCAAAGAAAAGCAAAGGGAGGCACTGTCGTTTAAGTTGTTTCCATCTGGATTAGTTTCTGGTAGCAGCAAGTTGCCACTTTGAGGAACCTTTGTGGTACATGCTCTACTCTCTTTGGAGGAAGCTCTATGAACAGGATAAGCCACATTTTGGGCTGTGCACAGGTTGCTGGCAGTCCTGGGAGCTGCTCTGCAATACCAGCCTGTTTGGCACTAACACATCGCAGTTCTCCTGCACCTCAGGCCACAGTTTCTTCTGCTCAACGAGCCCAATCTTGTTACTACACACTTGCTCCAGGTGGCTTTTCCCCAGAGGCCTGAGACTCTCTGGGTTGTAGGGCTGTAGCTGACAGTGGGGCTTTGCAGGGAGCTATACAGGTTAAAAACAACCCAGGGATATTTCCTCATCTTTCTTTCCACTTCTAATCCAGATGAGCTCTTCAGTTTGGCACGATGGAGGCAGTGATGGTGGGAAGGGGCAGTAAGGACCCAGGCACTACCAGGAAAGGAAACGCTGAAGAATTCCATCCTTAAACCACAGTTTGGCTTCATGCCTTAAATCTCGTTGAAGTTTTGCCCTGGCCTAACATAACTGCAGCTGGTTTGAAACATTCAAAATGCCTTCAAACTCCTACCAATACCAGGTAGTTACTGGGGTTTTGGCTTAGCTCTACATGATTTTTGGATTATTTCTTCTCCCTTTCTGCCTACCCTTCTTCTCCTCTCGTCCTGAGAAATAAAGTAAAATACATGGCAGCACTGTGCTTTCACCCAAACTGCTTCTGCCAATTGAAATAATGAGTCCTTCTATTTCCCAGTATTAAAAAATCTCCTGGTACATCTTGGAGCCTGTCCCTTGTCAACAGTGACCAAAGGTGATTTAATGTTTGATGGATTTCCTGAGCTGGTTACTTCAGTCTAAGTCCAAATCCAGCTTCATTTCCAGAAAGTCATTCTGCCAGATAGTGCTATTGGCCCTTGTGCTGGCAGCCTCAACAGGGAGGCAAGATCCAGTACCGACTGGAACAGTTTCCACTGACTTCAGTGGATACCGAATCCATTCAGGGAACTGCGTATCCATTACAATTCTTGACAGACTATTTCTGCACCTTAAACTTATCAAAACCCCCAAAACCTCTCACTCAAATATTTTAAACTTAGCCATCTTGAAAATACGGTCATACAGTATTTAAGTAGAGTTTTATTACTGTTTTAAGCTAAGTGCAAAAACCTATAGCACAGGAATACTATTGAAACGTAGTTACTTGAATTAATCCTCATTCTGGCATTTAATATTCTGTAAAGTTCAGGGAAAGGTCAAAAATCACTTGGAAAGTTGTTACTGGCTCTCTAAGTAATGTTTAGACTTACTGAATAAATCTGCACACTTAAGTCACGTAGAACAAGAGTTACAAAGTGTAGTCTAAAATGTGCTCTTGACAATGGAGAGCTGTGTATACACACACATTACGGCCTCGCCACAAGACAGTGCTTAAATACTTAGGTCAACCCATCTCAGCTGAGGAAAACTGTAAGCTTATTTTCACTGTTACATGGAGACATAGTCGATGCATGTTCTCACAGGGGAGGATTTAGCGAAGCAGGACCTGGAAGATGCTCATTTATGATAAAATAACCCTAACACAAATGAAAACCCAAAGCCTAAAAAAAAAAACCCAACTCCCTCCAAACTCAATCCTAAAGCAAATGAAAAGCAGTTGTAAATAACTGGAAATGAAGGAAGACTAAGCCCTGTGCTGCTGGATCTACATGGAACCCCATCTACATTTTGACATATTTAGGCTTTAAAATGATCCCCAAGACTTCAAAAATTAAGTATCAGCATGTGAAAATGAACCATATTAGAGTTTAAATCAAGCATTCTACAGGCTCAGCAAGCATCAGCACACTCCTTCCATGCACTAAACAACGCCAACTTCTCCGTGGTGAATAATCATTCGTGAAATAAAGCAGGCGTGCAAAATCTGGGTGGCAGGCAGCAAATGCTGCTATTTGGGGCACACCAAGGTGTTTTAAAATGCCTTTTTCACTTCTGCATCCAGCAGCCACTGAAATCTCACCAGATCTAAGTTTTGCAGACAAGGAAGAAAAAAAAAAGCCCACAAAATTAATAACTATTTAAGTATTCTGTTTCATCATGATAACAAACAGATGGTTTTAATATTCTAGAGGCTAATTTCTGAACAATTAAAAACACAGCAAGACATTAACATCTAATGAAACATTTTAACTACCAGTACATGCATCTGCCATTAATTTCCACACAGTAAGGTCTTGGTTCTCTTCAATCTGTTCTTTATTAAGGAAAGTTTTTCCACTCTGAATTTAGTGAAGTAGAGAATTAACAACTGTTTTCAATCAGTAATCAGCATGATATTGAGCCAGTGTGCATTGAAACCGTCCACACTATCAGATATAAATTTACTCCTGTGATGGCTTTGATCTGCACACTGAGTGGAGATGTTAGATGGGAATTCATTTTCTAATTCCATTTCCATTTAGAACATATGAATTAACCCCTTGCAGATCTCACGTCCCTTTTTATCTACTTCAGAGAAAGGACTCTTCCTTCAAACGTTATGGCTTACTCATTACTTACAGCCTGGCCAAAACCAAATTCATCATTTGAAACCAATGAAAGCATTCTCATGCAAACTGCATTACAATAAAGTTCTTCAAAGGTAGAGAGAATCCTGTATTTATGAGCTTCTAATTTATATTTCCTTTGCTCATTTATGATAAGAACAGAGGGTAGGATTCATCAAAGCTCTACCTACGTAAAAAGTAGTTGCTACCAAAGAATCTGCACCAAGCTATCTATTTCATGTGCTCCCTGATCAGATATGCAGCTTAGAGCTACTGATGAAGTTTCTGCAGGTCTTCACCACTTTGGCAGGTTATGATTTAAATGAAGTCAAGGCAAGTCATTCCCATTGCTTCCAAGGTCTGGTGAAAGGCTGGTGTTAGACACCAGTTGTTGTCATCACCTGGCTGCTGTCTGGATGAGCCCTGCAGATAAATACCTTCAGGGATACACTCAAACCCTCCCTGATGGGATGGAATGGTGTGTTTGCTGTTCATTAAACATCTACACAGCTCAGTGAGTGTCTCTGGTTTTCAAAAGGGTTAAGTCAGCAAGTAACTCGGAATGATTTTAACAGGAACCACATTCTGTCCAGGTTCCTGTTTTGCTTTTAATCATGTAATTTATGTAAACATGGAAGTGCAAGGCTAAACTAATAAACATTGAAAGAAGCCTTGAGAAAACATAGGTTTAGGGAAGGAGGCAGCTGCAAGACCCTGCTTCTTGGATTCATTTTGTGCTGTTCATGAGGGATTTCATGGTGCACCAAGAAATGTCAGTACTGCAACTATGTAGAGTAAGAGAGACCAACATTCCCATCGCTGCTTCAAGTCAGGAGAAACAGGGTCATGAACCTGGGTCTTCTAACTGCCAAGCGATGCCCTACTAACAGGGCATTAGCTGTTCCAGGACCTCTCTTTCCCTCTAACTTCTGCCAGCAATAACATGCCGGGCTCAACACTCTTCCAACAATAGCTATGCATTTCCATAGATATTTCCATAACAGACAATAAAAACACACCAGTTCTCGTCCTGCCCTGCTCTATTTGCTTGTATCCATGTCTCAACAGCTCAGCCCCAGCAAAGCCACTTCTTTGCTTCAGTACTTGATTTCTCCCTTTGCTTAAATAGGCTATTGTAGGTTGGACGGCAGCTCCAGAAAGGCTGAGAACACCCACAAACCCATTTGGAATTTGGATTTCCAAAAACCTGGAACCAGAACAGTGATGAAAATATGAAGGACATGAAAAATTAATCATTCAACTTCAAGCACTGTCATCACCAGGAATTTCAAGGATTAGGGCCGGGAATTTCAGATGTGCTTCGCAGAGGCAGGAGCATAACCCCACCAACAATGAGCTTTTGGCTTGGTTTAGATCCACTTTTGGTTCATGGCTGAAGGGGTGTCCCTGGGGATGCCATATGGGATTTCAAGAGACCTTTCCAGCCAGTCAGATCTGGTTCAGAGAAATGTGTGTGCTGAAATGAATGTACTGGGAGTTTGCCATGGAACCATTAGCTGTATAACCACTGTTAATATACCTTGGAGGCATTGCCTTATTTTTATATGTCAGAGAGTTTCAGCCTAACACTGTACTTAGCGAGGATAGCACAATATTAAACTGTGACTTTCAGATTTTTTATGCTCTAAGTGCCTGGATCTACTCTTGGCACACTACAAAAATAATACTTTTATGATTCAGTTTTTCCATGAAATATTTATAATACAACTATTGAGTGATGGAAGTGCCAGAATATTACTATTGCTATACTTGAATTCCTGGAGATTGTAAGCTTTTGTTTGGTCTAGCGGCATGAAGGAAAAGCCTCCTGCTAAACATCTGTCTCTCACCAGGGAACCACATGGGAAATAAAGACTTTGGGGCAGCACTGCCTGAAGTATTGGAGTACTCATCTTACCTACTGCAGTCTGTGAGCGTCAAGGAGGCTCAGCATTATAAACTCACAGCAAACCAGAGAAAGACACAGACTCAAGTGGTCCTGTAGCTTGTCCCTCTGAGCCCAGGAAGGACCAACTGTACTTGCATCATTCACAACATGCAGACAACCAGCTAACACAGCCCAAACTGTTGCTTAATACACCGTGACCTCCACAACCACTGTCTTTCCCTTTAAAAAGCTGTCTTCACATCCCAGCTGCACCCTGACCTTGTTCATCTATCAGGGATATGCAGAACAGATTTTTCTCCTTCTGTGCAGAAACCTCCTTCTGTGTGAAGACTGTTATCAGTATCTCTACTCCATCTTATCTTTCTAAAGCTATATCAACCCAGTTCTTCCCAGCCCATTTTGAAGGCCATGCTTTCAGACATTCTCTGTATACTCTGTTCCTTCTCTCACCAATTATTTCCTATCCTGAAGGAAAGCACCTGCAATATCCATTAGGATTTCTATAATTGTACTGGGATCAAATGTGTATTAAATGAAGTACATAAGGACAAAACATGCATGGAAAGCTGTGACCCGTGTGGAGACAAGTAATGAGTCAGGCAGGCTTACTTCCGATGCCAGTCTTAAGACACCTGAAAGTACCTGAAGTGTTCCCCACATAAACCTTTTGAATTTACGCCACTCTTTCCCTCATGGAAATGCTGTTAACTTGCTGCATAGAAACTATCAGATCTGCAAAAGATACTTCCTGGACAATAGACAAGTAACTACAAGTACAGACAAGCTGCTTGTAGTACAACTGTTCAGGAGAGGCTTAAGTTCTCTGCAGCTTGATTTAGATCTCTCCTCATTCAAAACCTCACCTGAAGCAGGTCTTCTAATTATTAAGACTTTTCAATAGAAACTTTATTTCTTAATAAGGTTTTTCTGAGTTGGAGCTGGAAGGACAAAGTGTAACTGCTGATGGTGCTTCAGCAGCTGGAACTCATTTTCTCTAAGAAGATGTCATTGAAGTGATCTGGAGAAACACTTCTTGAATCCATTTTAACAGCTTTCAAAAGCATGCTCAAAGATGCCTAACAACCTATTCTCCTTGCCAGGCCCTTCTTCCTCACTACTGCAGTTAGTTCCAGCAGAAGCATTGAATTAAAACTTAATCTGCTGTTGAGCATCCTGGTTAGGTAAACTGGAACTGTGCAGGTTTTTCTGGTGTTCATAAAGCCGTTTTACAACAATCAAAATGATGAATGATAAAGGGAGATATCGATGTTTCTGTGACAGGCTGAGAACTGACTTCATAGAATCACAGAACCAACTGGTTTGGAAAAGACCTTTAAGATCATGAAATCCAACCGTTCCCCAGCACTGCCAAGGCCAACACTAAGCCGTATCCCTAAGGGCCTTGTCTACACGGTTTGTGAACACTCTGGGGGCAGTGACTGCATCACTGCCCTGGGCAGCCTGTTCCAATGCCTGAGATCCCTCTCTGTGAAGAAATTGTTCCTAATCTCCAGGACAAATCTCTCCTGGCACAGCTTGAGGCTGTTCGCTCTTGTCCCATCCCTTGTTCCTTGGGAGCAGAGACCAGCCACCTCTCAGCACCATCCACCATTCGGGCCGTTGCAGAGAGTGATCAGGGTGCCCTGAGCCTTCTCTTTTCCAGACTGAACCCCCCAGGTCCCTCAGCCATTCCCCATCACACTTGTGCTCCAGGTCCTGCACCAGCTCCATTGCCCTTCTCTGACCCTGCTCCAGCACCTCCATGTCTCTCTTGTAGAGGGGGGCCCAGAACCAAACATGAGACCCAGAGGGAAGAGCAGGGCACAGCCAGAGCCACTGGGGTGGGTGTAAGGCACAGTTACTCCACTCTTTGCAAGGCCACAGCAATGCCACGCTACCAACCTCTGGCATCCCACAGCAAACCATGGCAACAGCTGCCTGGCTCTGTAGTAATAAACTGAACCAATTTAATAGCTTTTATTGTTGTGCTGTGATGTTTGAGCGCAGCCACTTCTTTCCTCCCAGGACTCCGGAGCCCGCAAGGGCAGCAATGAGAGAAGATCTCATTTACCTAAAAGCGCTTATAAATTTTTAATTTGCTTTAACAAGTAAATTAACAAGTCCCTCATTCAGGCAAGTTTTATGGCCTCTTGCCACTTGGGGAGGGCCATAAAAGTTTTATAGATAATCCAGAGCTACTGAGATTGCTCATAATAAATTGTCTG
Organism: Agapornis roseicollis; assembly: GCA_002631895.1. NCBI lineage: Eukaryota > Metazoa > Chordata > Aves > Psittaciformes > Psittacidae > Agapornis > Agapornis roseicollis. Next base: position 473,555 of record NDXB01004560.1, read on the forward strand.
TTTCCTGTTATTTTATCAAACCATTGGGCTTCTAATGACTTAAAGTCACAGCTTCCTTATATCTAGGCTTTTTATGAGCCCGTATTTATAAACTGTAAAGAATATCTTAAATTATACTGGGCCCCTGCTAATCATTACAAAGCTGGGGTTTTATTGGAGCCAACCTTTTTGCTCACGCCCACCTAATAAATTCTAAGGGATTTAAAGGGGGGGTTGGGGGGAAAGTCTTTTTTGAGATAGCACACTGATTCCACATTCTATTTTAAGATGCTGCTTTAGCCAAAGTTTCATTAATGAATACTTTGAAGGGCCTGGAACTCCCTACTCTGGTTTCTAATAGTTCTGAAAGGAGTTCTCAGGATAGTAAGCACTTTGGGCAGCATCGGCAAGCCTGGCTCTGGGACTTGGGCTTGGGAGGAGCCACCACTTACTGGAGAAACACAGTCTCTTCCCCTTGAGAGAATACTGCTACTGGTGATGCACAGAGGAGCCCTAAACACAGAGTTGTCCTTAACCATTTGGTGCTGTAAGCAGTCACGCTGAAATCGTGATGGTACTCACAGGAAGAATATTTCAGCATGTTTAAATCACAGCCCCACTGGGTCCAGCAACAACTGAGCACTTTTTCCACTGAAGTTATGATGCTGTGTCTAGTTATGGCTTCAAAACCCATTCACAACCCCTAGCCTTGGGCATCCAATCCAGTATATGTTGGCCTCCCTTTATAACAATTCTCATTTTATTCTCACTGAGTGATTTCTCAATCACTCCAGAGAGGAAGGCACCAAACCTGAACGGCTGTAATCATGTTGTGGAAGTTTGTTTTCCCTTTGTTGACTACACAGAGCTTAGGGAGACTAGATTCATAAGAGAGGCTCTTACCTTTACGTGAAATGATCTCACCATCTTTCCCTTGATTTATGCTATGGGAACATGTAATATCTATAGGGAAAATCACTGGGGTCATGTTTACTGCTGTTAATATATCTGGGGAGGGGAAAGGAGATGTGAGTGAAGGAACAAAACTGCTGCAGATTCTGTCCTCTAGAGATGTGAATATCGCAGCTGGAATTAAAAGTTTAAACTTGCTCCAAATTTCAGGCTGGTACAAAGCTACAACAAAGGGGCACAGGGATAACAATGTAAGTTCAGCTGAAGATAATCCAAATTTTCTCTAAAAACACAGTGCTGTGGAAACCTAAAACTCCTTCAGCTAAACAGGAGAACACTGACCTTTACTAGAAAATTTCCATTCTTTCTGTGAAATACAAGTCTGTGAAAGTGGAAACACCGCATCTTGATGGAGGAAAACATTGCAAGATGACACTATCGGTCTTTGCTCAGCAGAGTTTTCCTGTTAAATGGGAAATTCCAGCAGGATAGGCAAGTTTGGGATGCTATTTTAGAGAGAGATGCAAGAGCTGGTGCTAAATCCTGGAATACACCCATTATGTGAAGTGCTGAGAGTGCCTGAAGTGTTATTTATTGATTTTTCAGTTCTGAAGTGCCATAGATTCATATCTCACAGTATCACCCCAGATTAAGATCCACTGAGTAATTACAATTGTGCCCATGTACTTTCATTCTTTGGTTTTATAGTTATTATAGACCTCTAAAAATAGGCTGTTCCAGTGGCTGAACTTGTTGTTCAGGTATCATTGCACATCAAAGAAGAACTTGTTCAAATGAATCTGGCAATAAGTGTAAGCACAGTGGAAACAAAATACAGGAGAGCAAGCCATAAACCCCTTCCCAAATGACAGCTATCTCGTGTTTCCTCATAAACACACAGAGAGAAGCACATCCATATGCCATACACCAAATTCAAGTTCTGCTCCTAACAGGTTCAGAAATCCTTGAGATAGGATGGAAACAACTGCAAAGCATCTCAGAGATCACATTTTTCCAGTTCTCTCAGTCCTTCTGAATGACTGAAAGCCCAACTAATGCCACCTTTCTTATTCAAGAAGCAGAACTTTTGACTAAACTATATCTATATATAATATATATGATTCAAACAATGTCTCTTTTCTGCCTACCACAGCAAATCCAATGTCCCAACAGCCTATATTCAATAAAGATGCATCTCCCTGCATCAAGCATCAACCACTGCTTTATCACTCAGTCGCAAGAGTCTTAAGGAACCAAGGAGAGTCATACAAAGAAAATAAAGGAATAACATCCAAAGCAAATGAAAACCACATATCCTTATATTACAAAATGCCCCCAGACCTAAATTCCTGTGATCTGCTCCGAAAGAGAAGAAATCCTAAGGGTTGTAGTGCACAGAGAAGAAAGAGGAGAGTAAGTCCTGTGAGCAATGTAAGAGACTGAGTGACTCAAAAGAAACATATCTTTCCCTTCCTTACCCACACTGGAATATTAGAAACCTGTCATACGCCATCATTTTCAATGGCCACAAAATCATGAAAGCAAGAAGGCGAGCTTATAGCCACAGGCTGGCATAAGCTTACATAGAAAAGCTTTGGATTTGCAAGTAGGATATGGGAGTACAGCTTCTGCTGTGTACAAAGAACCGCATGTGTCTTCAGCAACATTTGCTAAGGACGGACAAAGAGATGTTAGCTCAAAGAAAGAGTTATATTTTTCCCCCTACAGCTCTATCAAAAATAATTGTAGATGCCCTGCCTTGCCTTTGAGATCTCCTCATGGATATAAATGGAAGCAGAAGTGAGAAAGAAGAAATGCACCAGAAGCCCTTCTCTCAGAAACCTCTGGAAAAACAACGACCGCACGTGATTTCCAGGCTATCTTTAACACTCTTACAAACCTCTCTGAGGAGCATCACAAACTCATTGTGAGTGAATTCACCTACCCTGAGCCCTGCCCGTGGCTCTTACTTCTATAGAAACACACACATTACTTTTCCAACCAAATCCTTGCAAAAACACTTCCCGCCTTTGTTACAGGACAGAAGATATTTCCATTAAAGTAAGCAAACTCCTCTCTAGTGTACCTAAGGCCTGCAGAGCTCCTAAGTTTCAGTTCACATTTCAGGTTAATCTTTTCCTTTCCTACAGAACAGAACATCCTTTTTCCTGATCTCCCTGAGGGCTCAGTATTTGCAACATCAAACAGAACATACAAACCATCGTGCCCCCTCCAAAAGCCCATTATACTGTCAACTGGCTTCGTAACTGCAACCAGGGGAGAAAGCTTATATACTGACTCCAGAGCTCTTTCACTGCTGGAAAGTGTCCATGATTTCTTTAAGCTACTGCTGCATTTCATTTCTCTAAAGATCTCATAATAAGACGGGCAAAGCTCCAAGAAAGAAAAAAGGAACCCAACCAACTGACTGAACTAACTGTGCAGCTCCCCTCGCCGCTACTTTGAGTTGCTGGCAAAGGGCAAAGCCACAAGACTCTCCTGCAATCCCACCAATGATCCTCCTTCATAAATCAGATATAAAAATACAGGCACATGAATTAGGCTGGAAAGGGAGAGCAGGGGAAACGTCTGCTACTGAAGATAAGGGTGTATCTTGTGGTGTATTATGAATTTAGGATGCATTGAGAGAAGTGAGAGCCTACGAGGAAAGTCCTCATGGAGGCCATGCATTGAGCCACTCAGATCCGAAAGAAGCCACTGTATATTTATTGATTTGGCACTGAGACCAAGCAGCTATTTACCAGGAGGAAAGTGCATCGGGTGGCTGTGATGGAGCTGGGATCTGGGTCTCAGCTTCCACAGATCAAGAAATGAGTGAGAGCACAGTGAGAACCTCAGTGGGAAGCTGCTGCTGGACACTAACATGCTACTACTCTAATTAAAAACAAAAGAACATGATTTAAAACTAAGGTGTCTACTCAGCTCTGCTGCATTTGAAATGTTTTGATGTTGAGAGGTCTTATCAGCTATGTACACAGAATTAGACTGGTTTGGCTTGGAAGGGACCTTAAAGCTCATCTAGTTCCAACTCCCTGACTGCAGGAGGGACACTAGACCAGGCTGCTCACGTTTTCTTTCCCTCTGTTCAAAGAGTTCATATCCGGTTTGGCATGGGATAACCCAAAGCATGGTATAACAGAAGAGGGGGTTCCACTTGCGCTGAGCAAACCCTCAGGGACACATCCCTGGAGAAGCTCTGGCTTTGTCCTGCCCCAGAGGACAGTGGCTTTTCTCTCCAAGTCCTTGACAGAGGCAGTCCCTGAACAAACCTGCACAACCCACTCACTAACTCACAGCTCTCATACGGAGGCTGTTGGACAGCGTGGTACTAAACATAACTTCCAGCAAGACAAGCAGCACTACCCACAACTCTGACCCCTAATTTTTCAGTTAATGGCTCACAGTAAACCATAGCTGACAGTGGCCGCAGGTCTAAGGGGTGATATTTACAGCTGAAGTTTTATCAAGTCAGGAGGTTATGTCAAGCTGCAGCATCCAAATGACTGTAAACGGAGCCCTGCACAGTGAGGAAATGGCTGGAAATTGGTTACAGCCAGGAGTAATTGATCTGTCTGAAAATATGGCCCAGGAATCACAGGATTAATGCTCAAATTCCAGCTGGGTTGCATTGTTCCCTTCCCTCCAGCTCTCCAACAACAAAGACACGCCTCCTCCTCTGGAGACCAGAAAAGTTTTATTAAACTCTTCATCCAACTGTTGCAGCAGAGGCCCTGTTAAAAGCATCAGAGGAAAAAAATGCAGGATTCATAAAGAAACCATCCAACAATTTCCTTTGGATCTGGCATTGATTTCAAAGGGGCTACCTTAGCCAAGGGGCTTTGGCCAGCACTGCTCCCTGGGTAGGCGCAGGGCAGGGGGTGAGGAGCTGGGCCTGGCTTGATCTGTGATCGCGTGTGTACATGTGTGTGCCCATGTGTACATGTGTGTGCCCAGCCATGCAGTCAGCGAGCGCCAGAAACTAAGGGGGGGGTGGTGGTGGAAAGAACTAAAATGGGCACAACTCCAAAGGTGCAGCTGTGCTGGCCCATTAAAAAGCTGAAACTCATTCTACTGTTCGACCTCGTGCTTATCACCACATAACTATTCATCAAAGACATTTCGGTGCAATTAATTAAATTATTCCCCTGCCTGTGCCACAGAGTCATTATTCCAATATCAGCTTTCACTCGCACTCTCTGCAGCCCGTGTCTGTGTGCCAAGTGACATCTCCAGGGTTGTCCGGTCTCAATAAAGCTCTGCTCCTCACCACTCACAGAGCCTATCATTTCTCTTTTTTATTGCCATTTATTTTCCACTAGGATTTTGCTGCCAGTATATTGGCAGGACTTCCAGTATATGGATGTAATGAAATCTACCACAGACACTTAACATCAGGTCAGGCTTGAGCTCAGCTCATGTGAAGCTGTAATATGATAAACAAATGCTTCCAGGAGGAGGATTTTATCAGCTCCAAACCAGAACATGGACTCCTCTGGTACCCAGACAGGAACTCAGAGAGAGTAATTTGAAAGTTCTAATGGTAATTAGCTGTATAGCCAAAATGTGCTCAACATGAGGAATCCGAGTTACAACAGAGGTTCCCCTGAATCTGTCAGGACCAACTTCTCTTATTAAACCCAAAACAGCGTCATGGGTTGGGATTTTTGTGTTCTTTTTGAACAGCAATGTTAATACAATTCCATTGGTTCAGCACATCAAATTGTGTGTGATTTGGTGGCTGCTCGAGGGCCTCGGAGCTGACCTACAACATCAGCATGTAAATGACCTGATGTTAAATCTTCCTCAGCTCTTCTCAAAATGACTCAGGGCCTGAATGCTCTGGATGTGGTCAGTCTGTATCTACTGCCACGGTAATTCATGTGATGGCATCAAAGGATTGTACCTGCATCTCTCCCAGCATGAGTCAGGACCGATGCCAATGGGAGTAGACTCCAAATGGAAATTACACAAGATATTGGTAGTCATGTCCCAGGCATCTCTAAGGTTTTGGCTGGGGATATGAGACAAAAGAAATACAAAAGGAAAACAAAAATGTGATTTTAGAAGAAGAAGAAAAATCAAACAGCTTGTATCTGGCCACAGTAAGTCTTTCGCTATCTGGAAAGCTTTAAATCAATAATGAAGCTTTTCTATCAGAGCAGCTTTATTTCAAATGCAAGTTAATGGACATAAATCCCTACAGGCAATGAATGCAAAACATCCAGCTGAATCAAAGGATTGGGTTTCTTTCCCCTGGTAAAGAGTTTGTTTTCCTGTCTAAAATAAACTCCTCCCCAGAGAAATGGAATTTTGCTGTTCTTCCAGGGAGACAGCAAAGTTCAGCATCTGCATCAGCAACTGTCCTGATGCCCTGTCAGCTTTCCAGCTACTGCACTGGTTGCAGTCACTGCAGCAAGGCAGCAGAACATACGTGTTGCAAGTTAATCAGGGGGAACCCAGAACATTACGGTAAAGCAGAGAGAGATCTTGCCTGAGTAGTGCCTATCACTACATCTGTTTGAAGAGTCTTACTGAAACGCCCAGTGCAATGCATACACTGCTTGCCTTGAATGAAGGCAAATAAAAACTGGCCAAACCTTGCACATTCTCTACCTCACCCTGCTGCTATCCAGCACTCTGGGTTATCTCCAAACACACAGCCTTTTATGTTGTGGTTTCCTTGCTGGAACTATCAGACAGGGCCCAGCATAATTAATTTGTAACCTACCCATTTCAAAATGAATTTTACAGATGTTTGATTCCTGCATCTCCCAGTGCCTCTGGCCCAAACACACTGAGCCCCAAAGGGCACAGCAAAGCACCAGCACGGTGCCTCACAATACCAAACCTGGGATTCATTAAAAAATACATTGCAGTATCAGGATTTAATAAGAGATAAATACCAGAGATACCAAATACACAATCTCTCATTCATTTAATTAACAGGAGGAGAGTGAAAGTCAATAGCACAAACAGTTTATAACAGCACTTTAAGAAAGCAGAGCCCTGAACACACCCTTCAAATGCTTCAGGTGCCAATTCAGGTACAACAGGAACCTCATGGTGGTCGTATGAAAGGGGCTGAAAGTGGATGAGCTTTAAGGTTCCTTCCAACCCATACCAGTCTATGACTATGCTCTACTCATATTTCCCGAGTTGCCAAAAGTAACATAAAATAGAATAAAGTGATATTAGAACAGAAGCTGCTTGGAAATGTAGCTGCTAAAATTGGTAGTTAACGTGACAGCCTATCTGCCACCTCTTCAAAGAGCAGAATTTTTATGAAGTAGAGTGGAAAACCAATATACTACCACAATTTTACCCAGTATGAATCCTCCTCATTAGAGCTGATTAAAGCTCAGCAGGCACAGCTAAATTACAGCATTCAGAAGAGCTGCAGACAAGCCTCAACAATAAAGAAAAGGTTGTCTACAGATTTCTTCTACTGAGGCATGGCCACGAAGGCTGGATTTTCTAATGCACTCAGGAATAGTGCACTTCTGCCTTCAGACAGTGGGGGTAAGTGCAGACATGTCTAATTCATTGTATGGACAAAAGGAGCGCTGCATACACCAATGGCCAGGCACACTGCCCTGCTTGGTGCTTCACACTCAGATCACCCAACTCTTCACACACATCCATGTGGTCGAGTGTGACCAAAGAGATGAGGAATTGCTGTCATCTCTCCATCCTGCCACATCAGAGAAGATGGGAGAAGGACACTGACAGGACATTGTCCCAGCAATGGCACATGGCTGGGAAAAGACCCATGGTGGTGTTACCGACTGAGAATCCAGGCTAACAACAGGTTTCATCAAAGGACTAAAATTAGAATGGGTAATACCTCACATGCAAAACCAAGGCTCACAAGATGACCACAGGTACTTTGTCATTCAGCTGCACAAGATGGGGGTTTGCCACCCCAAAGACACACTGACACCTTCCAAATGAACACAGTCTTGTCCTTGGAGCTGTCATTTCCTTGTCTCCTTCATTACAACATTTCCATTTTCTTTAAAAACCAAGAAAATGCTTCTGGTCTGACACAAAGGTCCATTACTCTGCTAACTGTGAACATGGGTAAAGAAAACTAAGTGGAAAATCCAACATGAACAGCATGTTTTAGCTAATTTAGCTGTAAATATGTATTAACTATTGCGTTCAAATACCAGATGTCACAGATATTAAAGGAAGTTTGAATGGCTCTTCACAAACATCAGAAAAGACAGGCTTTATCTCGGTTTCTTTTAATTTTTTTAAACATGAATTCCTTTCCAAAAGCTATTACAACATTGTCTTACATCTTAGTGTCTTGTACTTTCATGTCTGTTATCTACCCTAATTTAAACACTGGAAGTAGACCATATTCATTTAGCACATAACAATCCAATGCAGGACTAATCTGTGGCCTTCAATACTAAGCAACAAGCTTTCAAGCACATAACAAAAGAAGTAACCACACAACAAATGTAACTGTAGCTAATTCCTATCATCTGTGCAACAAGCTCATCTGAGTGCGTCTAACTTTGTATTTTCAAATTTTATTTTACTTTTATTCAGAAAAGCATAAAATCAGTATCTCATTTCAGCAAATCCAGATACCTGCTCCCACTAAATAATCTCCCTAAGTCCCTTCTTGTAGACCTACAGGTGGAAAGTCCACTTGTTAATATGGGCTTATGCCTCACAGCCAGGCTGCAAAACAGGATCTGGTCATGCAGGCTGGGGAGAAAGGCAACTGAAGGCATATCAGATACCGCAATGCTTCAAAAGCCAATACAGCATTCACCTCAAATCCTTTGTTCAGATTTAGGCCCCTCACTACAAAAGAGACATTGAGGTGCTGGGGCAGGTCCAGAGAAGGGCAATGGAGCTGGTGCAGGGCCTGGAGCATAGATGTGCTGGGGAATGGCTGAGGGTCTTGGGGGGTTCAATCTGGAGAAGAGAGGGCTGGGGGGTCCTCTCTACACTCTCTGCAACTGCCTCACAGGAGGATGAAGCCATGAAGGGGCTGGGCTCTGCTCCCAAGGAACAACTGTGACATTTAGAACTATTTTGAGGATAAAATGAAGTTGCTCTAAATTATTCTGCAGAGGCAGCGTGAGGTGGAATTATTCAGTTGACAAAATCTAATTAGGCGTAAATTATTTTAGGTTATATGAATTATAAAACCTTTCACAGAGAACTCAAACTCAAGGCTCAATGTGACATGGTGAATTAAATATGCCAGGCATATGTTTTCCAGAGCTGGGTTTCACTATGGGACAAAGTCACACAGGTAATTAAAGTCTTTTTGCCACCAGCTCGCCTGTGCTCGGGTAGGCAGATGAAGGCATGTCATATATAATACGCATTTTACTGAAGTTGAAAGCCTTCTTTCTCACAGAAGACGGGAAGAATTTGAAAACTGAGCAAAGAGAAGCTCTTAGTCTACATCCTGAGGCAGAGCGGAAGCTCCAGATGGCTGGTGACTGCAAGAAGGGATATATACTTCAGCAGCAGGCTCTACTTGAGGCCCGGTGTCCAGCTTCAACCTTCATCCAGAGATTCTGAGTAGTCATTGGCATGTTCAGAAACTCTCTAATTACCAAAGCATTTATTTCTCCTGCTAGGCTTAAATTTTGCTGTTTGGATGCAAAAATGTCATCATTAACTTGTACAAAGCCAAGCAGGGCATCTCTGAAACCAAACTGTCCACGCTTGTAACACCTGAAGAGCACAATACTGAGAGATTTGACAAGGGCAAGGTGCCTTGTGCTGCTGCTATGGAGGAGAAGGGATGAGGAGAACCAGTGTAATCAGGTATTTTAGGGGAAGAAGACAAGTGCTGTATAAGTGAGGATCAGCTTTGCCCACCCGATGTCACCCTGTTGCAGTTGGAGAGTTTGGGCACTGCGGGCAAAAAGCAGTTTCAGTTCCCACAGGAGGTTCAGAAATACACACTGGGTTTTGATATGATCCTTATTTTCCATTTAAGTGCCCCCCCAGTTTAATATGGGTTGGTGGAGCTCATGTAGTCCAAAGTACCTTTCACACTTCTTGCCAATCCCTTAACCAACACATTGCAAGAGGCAGGTTATTCACTACCCCATCACACCCCCTCGGGATCATGGGGAATGATTGGAAGCAAAACACAACATGTGGTCAAAAAGCCTAAGGAGGAGACACATTAAAACCCCACAGCCCTGATTTTCTCTTTGGAAAAGGTCGGCGGTGTTCCTAAGCTCCACCTGGGGACTTGCTCAATGGATACACACTACAGCTTAGTTAAAAATGATATGCGATGCTATCAGCCGCTCTCTTGTTCCATTACTATACAGAATGCATTTCTTCCATACTATTGACTGCATTTCTTTGCAAAGACTAGCAAGAATTATGTATTTTAAATGCCACCTTTTCTGCTACCTCAAACAAAAGACATTAGCATGCGAATTGGGAAAAACCCACTCAGGCAAACCCAAACCAAACCAACAAGAAACAAAAGTCATCTCACTGAAAGCTTCCATGAGCAAAGAACATTCAATTTTGCATTCATGGGTGAGCAAGAACCTTCAAAACTTCTCCAATGGCACAGCCCAGCTCTGCCTCACGCTGCTGTTGTGAGCTGGACGAGGGTTTGTACATCAACTGTTCAGCAGTGATTTGCACACACCAATTCCTTTCACCAGCAATTTGTTTCTCTGAGAGATTTAGTAAATAAAGCTTGATTCTTTGCTGTCTCATGTTATCTGCAACTAATGGATCACACTACACCAGTCCCAGGCAGTGAGGCAGAAATGAATGTTTTATTCTCTCACATCAGCAAATCTGTCTTCCTTGAGTCCTCCAAGGTGCCACCATTGCCAATATTGTAACTTTAAGCTCAACTATAAAGAGGTCAGAAATAACAAGAAGGGCTACAGAACTGGCTGAACATTTATGCAGTGTCCATCCTACACGTGGGCAGCTCAGCGGCACATTCAAGAACAGAATAGAGAGAGTATTTCATTTGGAAAGGACCTGTTCTCCAGTCCAAGTGCCATGGGCCTTTTCCTCCTTACCCCAGTGTGTGTATATGCATATATATATTTTTAAATAAGCAAGCCCTACTCCTGCACAGAGAAGACAGGGAAGATGAAGTCAAGGCAAGACAAATCCACCACACTATGTTCCTATCTTCGTAACAAGAGCTGGTGCAGTGACAGAGAGCTGAGGATAAATACAAATCTGGTGTGGCTCACTAACCCTCACTCCACTGTGACTGGTAACTGTATATCGAAGTGGCTGCAGGTAACAGGCTCAGCTTTGTGCTCTGCATCTGTCTCTCCTTCCCCTATGTAAGAATACATTGCAATATACAGCAGCTACAGGACTGAGGGACCAGTAGCTTCCCAAAGACTGCCTGAGTTCAGGCAAGGCCTGGAGATGCCAATGGAAGAGGCAAACACCTCAAAACACTTTTCCTGCCCTAGCAAAAGCAGCATGGCTGATGAGGACAAGAGGTCTAAAAGTAAAGGAAATTAAACCCAAAACAAAGCACAGAGCAGGAAAGGGCATTTGTAACTACAAAATGATTCCCTCGCTTTTGTCAACGTTCACTCCCAATTCTGTAAGAGTTAAAGGCCGCCAAGTAATAGGCACTGTCGAGTTTTCCCCTGGGCTGCAGCCAAGGCCACTAACCCTGCTATTAGAGGCCTGACAAGCTTTGCCAATGCAATCTACTGAATGCCGTGAGTGACAAGCGATCAATATTCTCCACTCTCCTGGGTCATCACAGGTGACAGAGGTCTAAGTAATAAAACAGCCCTGGCTGCCTCCTCTAACTTAAATGCTTCCCCAGCCACAATATTTCTTTTTTGTCTAAGTGCCTCTAGCTAAATTTCCCCGCGATCGAAGCATGGGATGGGGTGGAGGTGCTGTGGAATTGCAATGTGTCAGAATTGATGCTGGCCACAGAAAGCTCAGTAGACTGGAGAAACAGGTTCAAATCCATCGAAAATGACTAGCTACAGAGTTGTAATCTGCCAGTACCAGGCCTGGGAGCAACTAGGCAGAATGAGGAAGGAGTGAGGACACTAAGCCACCTGCCAACCAAAAACCACCTTCCCAGCCTTCTGAAGACGTTCTCCACATCCCTTTTCCCTGCTGCTTTTTTTCCCCCCTCTTTCTGAACTGTTATAAGAATGCCTGGCATCACCTATATAAAACTAAATTAGGCTGTTAATATAATAGAAAGATGGGCTGCTCTGCTGTGAGTGTGAAGGAAGTATTGATGGCACTGAAGTTCATTGGGGCTGCTTCATGGGGAACCACTGCTCAGGCAGTTCTTTACATCATGAAAAGCCCCCTCCTCCTTTCCAAATATAACACGTCGGAAACGAGTATGTAGGTTTGAAGGGAATCAGCTGCTCAATACAGCTGCCCACCCTTGCCCCTTGCCAGGACACAAGGCACCTTAGGGATGAAGTAGCCTGTATTTGTGGTTGCAAAACTATGCACGCAGCCAACAACCTCCTGCTTTCCTAAATCCACATACTAGCTTACCATTAAATAACTTGTTCAAACATCTGTATGCTAAGTATGAGTTTAGACTTCAAAAAAGCAGCAATATACAGTTCAGTACCCAAATTTAAGGCAGATGAGGAAAAACAACATGTTTCAGCCCTTATGAAAACCCTGCCCCAATTCTTGCCGTCAATAACTGTTATGGACACGAGCCACTGATGTCCATCTGGGATCTGAATGCTGTCCAGTTTTCTCAGATGTTTAGAACCCGTTTTTATTGGGCATAATCTCTTTAACCTAACAGCTTTGCAAACACTGAGTTTCACTGCCTTCCTGTGACACGGGGAAGCAATACACACCGATTTATTACTGAATAAACTAAGACACAGAAGAGAACCAGAGGCACAACTGGACACAAAACCCAATGGGTTGGTAATTTCACACTTTAAACTTTGAACATCAAATAGGTCCTGGATAAGAATCTCTTCTGGGGGATGACTGTCAGCTGTAAAATCCTGTTTAAACAGGTGGTAGGACCATGATGTGCTGTTTGGAAATAATTGGTGCACTGTTTACTCACTACTCTCAGTGCTCTAAGCCAGGATAAAAATAGACACTAATGCTCAAGATCTGTATTTCTGCACAACTTCAACCTCTTTCATTACGAAAAGCAACCAAACACCTAATTCTATTTAAAACGTGTCTTTATTCTGTCAAATATTTATAATAATTAGAAAACCTCCTCCAAATTCAAAATAAAGAACTCAATACGTTTGTGCATGGTTCTTCTGGTAAGTCACCAAGAGCTGAAATAATACAGCAGCAGAATTTCTTCATACATGCATAGGACATTTCACCTAGAATGGTTCAAACCAGAAAAAATAAACCAGCATATATGATTATGTTAGAGTTCTTTAAAGGCTACCAAAGAAATCATCTTCTGTCCAAGAGAAACTGAGATCTTTTCATAGCAGACACTAATACAAGGAGACAGGAGCTCTGTGGCAACATCTTTGGAATATGCAAAAACAGATGAGGGAGCACATTTCATAAGGGAAAAGTGCCCTAACTCCTGGGATGAAATTAGCTGTCTAATAAAGAAAAGGTCAATATTCTAATATAGGATTAGGTTCTCCAACACACTTGACTACTGGCCAACTAAACCAGCTGGACAAGCAATGGAGAACAGCATGTGGGAAGGATATATTTCAGACTAAAGTAATCTTTTTAGTCACTAAATACAGCTGATTTTCTAAATGATCACATAAAGGCTTGGCTCTTCCCGTATCACTGCTGAGGAAAGGCTGCAGGACAGAAGCTGTATTAAGATGTGAACTAGCAGATAAAGACAGAACCAGCCTGGAGATTGTCCATGGTATCCATCAGAACAGTAGCATTGAGTGATAGCAACAAACGAGAAGTCAGATTAACAACAGAACAACAAACCCTACACGTTTTGCCAGTGCCCGACCAGGTCGTGCCTGGGGAGCAGGTCAGCTGTAAGAGTTAGGTTATAGAAGGGAGAGCTATGCTTTACAGCACACCTCCCCTCCTCCTCCTGCTGTTTTGAAAATGCCCATTTTACACTGCACTTGATGAGTTTGCCTAACTCCACACTGCACATCCTCTCCATTGTTTGGGAATACACTCCTCACCATACCGGAGCTTAGATGCAGATAAAACCCATAAAAATAGGGTGAGAGAAATAAAACCTGCAAAGCTTTATTTCTTCTCTCCAGAAGTTTATTGCTGTTCTCTCCCCATCAGCCATCCAGCTGATTTTGAGCCCTCTGGCCTCAAAGGCTTTTGACTTTTCCAAGATATGACTCCAGACTCATTTAAAAATAAAGACTGAAAGTTGTATGGCTACAACCATCTGATAGCATCACATACAGCTCTTAACAACCTAATTTATTACTGATGATGTAGTCATTAATGTACTCTGAACATGCACTACACACTCCTCTTTAATGAAAAAGTAACTGGGGAAGCTCATGCAACTTGCTTCAGAAAGTTGTGCCCCAAGAGACTCACATGTCATCTACCCTTAGATTTATCCAAGGCTGAAGGAGATATTTTAAAACATATCTTCTTTTTGTCCTTTTAAAAGATAGTTCCCTCGATGCTGAGCCTTGAAAGTTTAGCAGATCTTATTACCAAGAAGGAGCTAAACTAAAGCAATTGCTGTAATGGTTGTTACACTATGGGTACAACTTGCTTGCCACGTTCTGTTCTCATCCACTTTCATCTCAGATGCTTATATGAGCATGAAAAGTTACTGTTATTCTTCTTCTCGTCAGCAACAAGAGGAGAAAATCTGGCAAAACTAGACTGGAGAAATCACAGGGAGAAAAACTATGGAAATAAAAGTCATCAGGACCAACTCATATGGCACTCTGAGAACAGAAGAGAAACAGCAGAGGCAGAAAGGCAATACAAAACCTACCCAAACTCCCAGCAAGTATGAGCTATAATTGGCATAACGCTGACTAACACGGGAAAGGAACTTCTCAAAAGCCATCACACTTCTTTCTTTGTGACCCAGCCAATTTGCTGATGGCTCTGGGTGCGGAAGTTTCCTGCATACACTGGGATTATTCAGGCCCACAGAAATCCTACAGGAAGTTCAGGGCTCAGGAGTTTGTGAGCTACTGCCCCCCAAAGCCACCAGCAACAACTGCTTGGAAAGCATAACGCTTCCTGGGGCATGAGATGGAGGACACCTAAAGATAATCATCATAGAATCATAGGATATTTTGGGTGTGAAGGGACCTTCAAAGCTCATCTAGTCTAACACCCCTGCAATGAGCAGGGCCATCTTATCCCAGAGCAGGCTGCCAGAACCACATCCAGCCTAGCCTCCAATGACCCAGACAACCCATAAACTAAAAGGCAGGAGAAATATAACCAACCTATCCCAGCTCTAAACTTCCTGCAAAGGGAAAAGCAGTACAGGTTATCTGGATATGATGTTCACTCCTGCACACTAATGATGGTACTAAAAGGCCAGCAGAAATATTTAAGATGAAGAAGTCAAAGTCTTTCATTTCTGTCTGGTAGCTGTGCTCTCAGGCTTACCAGGCTTTGTCAAGTGCATATCCAGGTTAAACTGGAGTGTAAGGTTTGTCAGCATTTCTATTCTTCTAAAGCATTTAAATACTCAAATCTAAAAATGCCACTCAAAGATACTGTTAACCTGCAGTTAACTGGAAGCAACTCTCTTCCTTCTATGGACATACAGCAAATCCTTATTATTTATTTGTTTGAGCAGTTTCTTTCTTTCTGTTACAATACAAAAGGAAAAAAGACAAAGATTAAGTCATTTTGAGTGTAGGAGCTTGGACATAATAACCACCCAGCCAGACTCTGCCTCTGTCTCAAGGCTCATTCTCCTTTGTTGAAACACTGCAATGTGACTGTTACTTTGGGAGCTCCAGGCTACAGGGCAGCTTACAGGAAGCATCACTCCTGCTGTAATCCTCCCTATGTAAGGACCATTAAATGTGCTGTGTCAGTCTTCACTTTAAATGTCTTTCAAGCCCCTGTTTACCTAAGACAGCAATATTTGAACACATATATTTGTGATCCGATTCACCTGAAGCACTGCTCAATCCTACAGGAATAAGACAAGGACATCCCATATGGTGGCAAGGTAGAAAATCTCCTGCAATGCAAACCACCTATGACCTCTGGGATAATAAATTCTTCTGCAAATGACTGGGCGAAGTCCTGGAGACTGTGTGCAGTGAAGATAAACAGCCCTCTTTGTCCTCTGGGCCAGAAGTGGCCATTGTATGGAGCTTGCCCAAAGGATTAGCACTGCCATTATTATTTGTGTTATATGAGCTATTTCAGGAGCTAATTGACCCCAGTACAAAAGCTGGGTGAGAAAGGCTTTTGTATCTAATAGAATGAGCAATACAGAAAAGGGTAAGGTTCTCTGAGCAATTGGGCCACAGTATACAGACACTGACTCAGTTTTAGCTGACAGCATCAAGCAGGGCAATCTAATCTCCCCAGTTAGCACTAAATCAGCCTAGTATAAATGAACCCATGACAGAACACGGAGAAATGGGACTTGCTAAAAGGATAACTGAGGATAACTGCCTTCTGAAGCATAAATATTGAAGACGTTCAGAATCGTTCACTGCTCAAGCTAAGCATGCCTGGCAAGAGCTGGAAAGGAAGAGCCATTTGATCCTTAAATCTCTGTTTGCTTTTTGAGGGTACAGTGGTAAATGACAGTATGCATAAAGTATTCTAAAATTAGAGGTATATATCCCCTCCTTCCCTCAAGTGCTTAATGCTGGGGGAAGGTATTGACACTGAGAAACTCTGACAGGATGCTCTTCGCCATTAAAAGGTTTGATAAAACAACAACAATAAAACATGGGCCCATTTTCTCCAGCAGGACAGACACTTGAGAAGAAGGACATGCTAAGGTTGCAGTATACAATCCTCCAAAAGCGGACTACTCATCTCCAAGTTCACTTGTGAAGAATGATGAGTTCAAGGGAAAAAAGAGAAGCTGAACTTAGAACTGAACATGAGGGGTTTTGGCATTTACTCACCATTAAGCAAAGCTGGTTCTACCTCAGAGTCTGAGCAAAACAGACATAAATAAATGACACAACCAAAAAATTAACTGACCTTGACCTTTCTGAAGCCACTGGAAAAGCTGCTGCAATGTAATTCATTATATATTCTGCAGCAAATATGGTCCACAAAATAACACAGCCTTGTAAATATGCAAACAAAAGAGATAATCATATTAATAATTTATTTAGTATACCTACATGGAGTCCTCATTGCACTATCTGAGGCTAACACAAGCACAAAGGAGTTAAACAGCACAAAATCCTAGGAAGGAAAAGCAGGAGAATTTATAGGTGCTTCACAAATGAGGTAATGAGGCAGAGAAAAGAGAAGGTCTCTGCAGACAGATTGAGCCTAAACCAGAGACAAAGTCAAGTCTGTATTGCCTTGAGCCAACACACATTCAGTGTAAGATTATTATTCCCTTCATGTGCTTCATCAGTTTTAGTCTCCATGTCAAGGAGGAGCACCCTGTCCCAATTTTTTCATAGAGCAAAGGGCTTCTAAGCCCTTTCTGACAGTCTAAATGACAAACAGAAGTTCATCCTTAGTGTGAGGTGCCCCTGCCTATGGTAGGGGGATTGGAACTAGATGATCTTAAGGTCCTTTCCAACCCTAACTATTCTATGGTTCTATGAGTATAACATAGACTCATAGAATAGTTAGGGTTGGAAAGGACCTTCAGATCATCCAGTTCCAACCCCCCTGCCATAAGCAGGGACACCTCACACTAAACCATGCCACCCAAGGCTTTGTCCAACCTGGCTTTGAACACTGCCAGGGATGGAGAACTCACAACCTCCCTGGCCAACCCATTCCAGTGCCTCACCACCCGTACAGTAAAGAATTTCTTCCTTATACCCAACCTAAACCTCCCCTGTTTAAGTTTGAACCCGTTACCCCTTGTCCTGTCACTACAGTCCCTAATGAAGAGTCCCTCCCCAGCATCCCTACAGGCCCCCTTCAGATACTGGAAGGCTGCTATCATGGCAGCAATACTTGGCAATCGCAGCTCTACAAACACTCCCAGCAAAGTTTCATCTATAAAATGAAGTACAGCTCCTTTCTCACACTAGTGTCTGTGCATCAGCTGATGTGACTTGGTGCCACCCCTTCGATGAGCCTCCTCCAAACCCCTGGATGAACCAGGGAGTCTGCTGGTGGCCACAGTGCAGCATCTTCCTCCTGGCTTCTCCATTAGAGGAATGCCAGGATGCTGAGAGTAGGAGAATGTCTGCAGGAGGTGTGAGTAAGGCAGGACATGGTACTTGGGGTTACAGGCTCAGTGCTCAACTGGTAGCCATTCAGAAAATGTTACTATACATATATGATGGATAGTATGGCAATACAGATATTACAGATGAAATTTTCACTAGGATGAAAGTTTCTTTTAGTTATGCTTCTAAATTGCTCACACACTTTGAAACGTCGCATCTTGAGGTGAAGAGTGAAAGGATTACAAAAACCATCTACTCTTGAGTCAGTTACTGATGCTCTACACACTACTTCCATGGTGGATTCACAGTCTAGAGGACAAACCAGCTTTGGACTCACAACTTCTCAGAACATTTACTGGCCTGAAACTCCTCAAAGAAGCAGATCTGTCAGTGGAAGGAGCTGACTGCTACTGCTCCCTCTGCACCAACTGAGGAGCTCAGCCGTGTCCACCACCAATATTAATGTTCCTTTGCTGGGAAGGTCTCCCTGGAAGCTGCAAAGGACCTGGCTCATTTTAGGTTGCAAACATTGTAAAGAGCTTGCAGAAAGGCCTTTTTAGCCACCGTTCTGGTCTGCAGGCTACCCCACTGCAGAGCACTCTACACTGCATTCTTCTCTGAGCTAAGATGACCAGCTTTTGAGAAGCTCAAGACTTTAATGGTAGGCTACACAAGGTCATGTAAGGATTTTCCAACCTCCTTCCAGCTGTCTAAGCCTACAGGATAAAGCTCCCTTAGCCCAACGCAAGGCTAGTTCATACTAGCTTCTACTCATGGTCTGTACAATGCAGCACTTTGCTGCATTACCGACTGCTCACTGCAGGCTTCTCAAATCAAAGGTATAAATGCACACTCCACGGAATGGCTTACATTAGTGTCATTAATTCCTACTTTCAGCATAATCCCTCATCTGGGAGTTATTCCAAAACACAGGAGTTAATGACACTAATATAAACCATCCCGATGTAGCATGTGTTTCTTTAGCTTTTATTCCCATGACTAAATGTCTTTTTAATGCACTTTTATTTACCATGATGGAAATAAGTTTTTCCTGCTTTACTCTATAAAAAGTCTGGGTCTGTCACATTAACCCTTTTCTGGGTAAAGCTCTGTAGATGCATTTCCCATTATGATCCCAAAATTAGAACCTTATGTGGACATTCCAGCAGTGAACTACAGCCCTTTCAAGTGCTGAAAGACCTATATGGAAGCCCTGCAAAGGAGGGATGTTAACTGTAAGGTAAGGAATCTCCTGGTGACACAGTGCACAGTGCCCAGCCTGGGACTGAGCTGCTTTGGGAATCGAGAGCAAAACAGAGCTGCAGAGAGGCTTTGTCCTTCTGGTGCACAACAGCTTTTGGTTATATTGCCGGATGACACTGTTAACCAGTGACGAGGGGTTGGGAATGAAGTGCCTTGGGATTTTCTCAGAGGTGTGAAACACAGGCAGAGGAATGGAGAAAAATACTGCTATTCCCCAAAGAAGGCATGGAGAAATTCCTGGTGAAAAAATGTGTTTTCACTGGAGGAAGTGGTTGAGGAGAAAAAAAGCCCACAGAAAGTAATGAAAAGAAGGCAAAATGTTATTTTTGTCTCCATACCACTTTCCCCACCTCCCAAACCCCCTGAAGCAGAGCCAGTCCTGTACTAGGACTTTTAAGTGTGTTGCAACTTTCATAGAATCCCAGACTGGTTTGTGTTGGAACAGACGTTAAAGCTCATCCAGTTCCAAGCCCTGCCACAGGCAGGGACCCCTTCCACTGGAGCAGTTTGCTCCAAGCCCCTGTGTCCAACCCAGCCTTGAACACTGCCAGGGATGGGGCAGCCACAGCTTCTCTGGGCACCCTGTGCCAGCACCTCAGCACCCTCACAGGTGAGATGATCGTCATCTGCCTAACATCTCAATCTATCCTCTTCCATCTTAAAGCCATTCACTTTTGTCCTTGTTTAATCTGCCCTCCTCTCCCTCCCAGTCTTCAATTCCCTTACAGCCTCGCATTTACAAGAACTAAATACCTGCATCCACAGTAAAGGAGATTTACTGCCATAGGCAACCACTGGCTCTGTGCTTTAGCCAAAACCTGTGTTTCCCTCCTGACCTATCCAGAGAAGGCGGCAATATGAGCTCTTGTGCCTTGGAAAAAGAGACTCCCAACACATGGGATCCATGCCCTCATGATTTTACCATAGTTGGTTGAATTGACATTTTAATTTATCATGTTCTGACTTTTCTCTTGTATCCAGAAGATAAAGCAAGACCTTATGAAAGGCAGCTTTAGACACATGGACAGGGATTTATGCTTTCAACTGTCTGGTAGGCACACGCAGCACCACATGTAGGAACTGGATGAAGGGTTAGTAACATGCACCAAACATTCTGGTTCTCAGAATTTCCCTTTTCTCCAGATTCCTCCACTAACTTTTCTCTTTCAATCCTGTTGTATGCTCACAATCTTACATCCTCCTCTACTGCCACTGAGGACAGGGCAGGTGAGGAAGAGTAGGTATGAGAGGAAGGACTGGAAAAAGGGATGAGAAGTAAACCCAAAGCAATTTGCCTCTGAACACTACAGTAAGAAAACAAGTTTAAACGTGCTGAAATTTCAGTTCTCAATTATCTAATGCTGCTCAAAAAGCAATCTCCTTCATAAAGCCTTTTAAAGAAAATATATAGAGAGCTGTCATCAAACTATGCTTGGTGGTTTTCCAGAGTGCATCCACGAAGAAAATACCTTCATGCAGCGACCTGGCACTTCATTAACCCAGCATTTCAGCAGACAGTGTTTCTACCAAGTTATACAGTACATAAATACACAGCACATGAGCAGCATAAACATGGCACAGTTGCTAAAATAGAATTCTGTTTTGTAAATCTGAGACTATAGCTGAGATTTTTAGAGAGACATAAATAGTAGAGGGACCAGCTGCCCCCAGAAGTCAACAGACTTGGGCCTAATAGATGGCTTTCAATAAATTCAGGCTAAGTTCTTACCACAGAAGATGTCTATTGATACCTTCAGCTAAGACTTCAGAAAGCACTAAAGTGTTTTGAGGCTCTCCCAGTTTTATTATTGGAGAGATCTGGTTCAGAAATTTCTCTATTAAGTCAATTCCTGCATCTATTTAAGTTTCTTTCAGTAAAGATCGTTTACCCTTTGGGTTTAGATTTGGAGCAGAAGAGGCTGAGCCTGAGATTTTTGTGGGGAACAGGGAGATTAAGAAGAAGTAAGTTTTTAATTTAAAATGAAACTGGTTGGAATATTAACTGGTTGATCTGAAGGTTCGACAACGAGTGCCGTAGGCAAAGAGCTTCTTCTTTGGCACGGACCCCCCTTAGGGGAGGGGGAACTCAGAGGGAGAGCAAGAATGCAAACCTTGAAACACCACAGACCTGTCATCACAACCACCAGAAAATCAGTTATCAGCAGTACAATTTCAATCTTGGCAGCAAGATAATAAAGCCACAGTAAGGGTGAACATAGTGAATGCTGACAGAAAATGAGAGAGAGAAAGAGTAAGATGCAGAAGTAAATCCAGTTCTAGTAAACTCTGCTTAGTTACAAAAGTTAATGATAAAAACATGCAGTTCTACTTCAGTGGTTTTCTCTTACCATTATAAGTTACAATGGAACCTACTCAAAAGAAACAGACTTTGCTAAGAACATCCCATTAGGAACATTCACATGCAGTTAGATTCAGCAAAGCCCCGCTGATTTACAGTGAGCTCTGGAGTGTCAAGGTCTATTCTGTGCTCAGGGTAAGACCAGCAGAGGTGAAAGGCAGCAACTCTTCAGCCACGGTGCCTGGCCTTCACTGGCAACTCTTGGGATGAGGCAGAGGCACAAGTGAAGAGAGCCACAATAAAAACCAGCTTTGAATTATTCTAGCACAAGATACTATCTCTCCTTACAACCCTTGCCTCATTACATCCTTGGACCACTGCATCTCAAACAACATGAGTTGTGCATTCAGGCACTCAGCTGATACGCCCTTATGATAGACAAAAAGACAGAACCAACAGATTAACAGAGTTACCAGCATGGCAGACAGTGAAGAACCCAGCCTGCAACTATCAAGACGCTTTGTTTTTGTTTCTTATAGTTACTATTTTTACTTTTTGAGACAATGAAAGCAGGATGAAGGATGTAAACCTACTATGAAGCAATGGTTTATTTAACCTTGGACATGGGGGTTCTAGGGAGGCAAGGCACACATGACTCCCTTCTATTGTGTGTGCAAAATGAATTCCTGCCTCCTTTTGACCACCAGTCACATTCTTGTAGCTATCTTGCCCTTGCAATTTGAGAATTTGCTGTGCTTCCTTCCCAAGAACTATTTGGGAGCAATATAGATAGTAACATTATTAGGAGGGAAGATGCAACCTGGAAGCAAAGGTATCATTAATTTCCAGTGGGAAAATGTGCTCAGCAGCCCCTGTGGGCCACTGGAAACTTCCACCCTAAATCCACAAAGATCCTGGTGAGGTCATAGGGTGAACTACACTTGTTGGACTCTTAGGACCACAGTTCTGGACTTTCCAGAAAGAAAAACTCTCAGAAGCATAAATGAAGAGACTCAACTCAAACTCATGCAAGTACTCAGGTTTTTCTAAGGAGATTCATTAGAATCATGTTTGTATACGCCTGCTAACAACCAGTAGGTGTTTGCAAGAGGAAAGCAATGGGCTGCTGGTTTGTTAGAATACCATGTGCTAGGGACAGAAAACATTCTTTCGGGTTTATGTGCAACTGAGTATTTTCTCTGGAGGGTGCACTGCCAGCAGTGATGTCTAGCTTTCACACTGCTGTTTATGTGAATATCTCCATGTTACACACCAAGTACAGATCCCTCAAATAAACAGAGATTTATGAGCTTGCTACTGCTTCAAATAATACACCCAGTCCTTGATCAAGCAGTACAGACCCATGCTTGAAGAACTAGAAATCTTGGATCTATTATCTTCCCAGCTACAGCTCCACCCAGGGAACTGTTACCTACGTAGCCGCGTGTCTTTAAATCCCTCTCATTACCTGCTCCCTCTCTTCATATCTTCTTCGAAGTCCCACTGGACTTGGAAGTGCAGTTCAGTAGACTTGTATGACACAGTATGTAAATTGATCCCTTTTCTGGTTGTGTTTTGTTTCTGTTGTTTCTTTGTGGTAGCACTCCCAATGTGATGTCTCGTTTCCAGACATTCAAGGAAGCACAGCCTCTGCTTCTAAGGACCCTGGAATCAAAAGACAGCCAGGTGGCTCGGTAAAAAAAGGAAGAAAAGTTAAGAAACAAGGGTGGTAGAAAGGAAAGTGGCCGCTGTCTTCTCCCTTTTGTCACTAACACCCCTTTATAGGCAAGATAAAAAGCAGCCAATGAAAAGCTCCACTATTCATTTTCGTCGGTACTGAGATCACAAGAAACCTGTTAGGGTTTTTTTTTCTCATAAAAAGACATGCCAGTAACCTTTAAAAAAAGGAGGAGGAGGAGATGGAGCTGCTTTATGCTTCTCAAGGATTTCCTGCAGGAAGCAGCTTCCAAAATGATGGAGACGACAGTATGTGCTCTTTCAAATGGGATGTCTTCACGGATGTTTTATTTTACACATCACACACATGTTCTAAAAATAGATGACAAAACTCCTCAAACTTAACAAAAATAAAGAACCAAAAATTCCTGCAGCTTTTTCTCTAGCACACAGTAAGTGCACAGTCTGTCTTTCTTAAGTGCAATATACTCCACTATCCATTTGTGCACTGGACCATTTTTCCTGAAAGCAACATCCCCAAACACAATAGAGCATTTATTTAGCTCTACAATTGCATTATGAGTGTTTGGGAGTTTAAAACAAAATGAGGACAAATCAAGAGACCTTGGCAGAAGAGGAAGGAAGTGTATTACATCTGATTTAGAAGACTATGGAGATGGAGGGAACCATAAGGGACTAGGTCTGGTGTCCAAAGAGGTGAGACATGTGAGAGGACGAAAGAAAAGGCTAACCCAAGATGTACAGGTGGCAGGCTGAGGCACCTATTACCACCAGAACACATGGACTTCTAGTTCTCCATATGGTAACTCTGCTATTCTAAGAACTCTACCTGTCTGCAGATGAGAGATCCTGCTGTTCACATCTGATGCAGGAGAGGAGTGGGGCTGCATCTTTTGTCTCAGGAGCACAAGGAATGGCTTGATGCTGAGTGGGGGAACGGCTGTGGAACTCATACGGGTGTTTGCTTGATCAAAACTTCACTCTCCAAAGAGCAATGTCTGTTTTACACAGGGGAAACACTGATACTCATGAAGCAAATTTTAGAGTTTAGAGCTAATCCTCTAGATCTTGTTGGTTTATGGGTACATCCTGCAGCCACCCAGCACTTCCATGTCCATGGAGCTACAAATCTCATCGCTTGAATTTTCACCTGTGGTTTGCAGAATCTACACTTTCTCTAAGAAGTAACCTTAAAGGTACCTTAAAGTAACTTTCAGTGAAGCAAACAATTCCTCTAAATGAAAGAATAACAGCACAGATTGTTTTCTTACACCATCAAAACCAAGCTCCATCCAAGAACACTGCAACAGGAATTACCAATAATGCTAATAA
Source organism: Agapornis roseicollis (assembly GCA_002631895.1). Lineage (NCBI taxonomy): Eukaryota > Metazoa > Chordata > Aves > Psittaciformes > Psittacidae > Agapornis > Agapornis roseicollis. The sequence goes on from NDXB01004560.1 coordinate 498,356, forward strand.
TAGTCCAGAGATTCTGTGCATCAACTGTCAGAAGCAAAAATAAACCTGAGGCATGCTGAAACTGTTAGGTTACAGCAAGTTGACTGGGTTTGCACTGCAAGTCTCGCTAGAAAATTTCACCTGCTAACCAGACTAATGCTAAATTCCATTTCCAATTTGTGTATGCCCTAACATCCCTTTTTAAGTTTTAAGAAGGGCTTCTTCTAATTTTGGCTACTATCTCAAGCTTACTTTATATACAGAAAACAAGTCCTTTACAAAGTTTGCTTACAGGTCTATACAGGTTTAAACCCATTACTATTGCAAGGATTATGTTCACCTGGAGGGCAGGTTTGCTTGCATGTTATTAAAGAATTGCAGCATCACTTTTGCCTACCATGGCTGCACCAGGCATTAGATACACGTGTGTTAGTACACAACAGTAACTGATTGAGCTGCTGAAAAACAGCGTTTGGCATAGGAAGCAGAAAGCCTACAATGCAATTAGACTTATTAATGATATTACCCACAAGGATGCCAAGAGTGATGATGCTCTCTGTCATATGAGCACCCTTGTCTTCATACAACACACATCCTTTTGCAAATGCCAGTGACAGCTCCATGACAACATGGGAAGCTATTTTCTAGGCTTTGAGTCTGCATTTCTATTTATCAACAGCAACATATGTACTTGAAGCAGAAGCCGTCTCATTTAGTAAGCTCTCACTTTAACCCAGCTACTTCCTTCTTACTGCCATACCACTGTTGGCTGAATCTTTTAAGATTCATCATGACACCCAGGAAACATGGAATCAAACAAGTTGGAAAAGACCTTAAAAGATCTTAAGGATCACTGAGTTATCCCAGGAAACATCTTGCATCTCAAAGTTAGCCATCACTTTGGAAGACTATATACTTCTTTATCCTACCCATGCATACATCAAGAGGTGTTACCCTCCTGTTATCCCCTGCCCTGATCTGCTGGGATTTTCGAAGATTTGACCCATCCCATCAGACAAAGGCCATTTCAACACTGTGAGAGACCTCCAGCACTGCTGCACATCCTTACTATACCAGATCGTAAATCTCCCATATCACCTCTTGAACGTGTTCATTGCCTGAAGTGAAGCTCATATCTCTGTTGGTCTCTTGAAAATGTACCAAGCGCTGTTAACAGCTGAGCTCACCTGGCACTGAGCACCAGCTCTCCAGATCACCACTGGTGCGTGCACACTCATCTCCAGACAGCTGGCACACTGCTCCAAGCGTGTCTGCCCCAAAGCACACGAGTGCAGCAGAACAAAGGCAGTCACTGGAGGAAGAGGCACACAACCAAGCTCCACGGGATGTGCACACACAGGGCTTGCCCTCAGCAAAGCAGCTTCCAGCCCAACCATGACGGCAGGACACACTGTACGACTGCAGTGACCGTGCCAGACATTTGTGTCCACCCTGACACCGTGCAAGTGAGCACCAGCAAATCATGCTTGAAGCATGCCTAATCCAGATGGCACTGTGGAAGTCTGGAAGCCTATCTGGGCAATTTTATTTATAGACATTAGGCATGATGAAAGAACAACGCAGGAGCAAACACGCCAAATGTTGAAAGGATGGACATGGCCACACTTGTGTTGGCCAGGAAAATACAAACTGTCACCTTTCTAATAAGCCCTGCTCAAAGCATATCCTTCTGCAAAGCAACTTGGCCAGACATTTATCCTGGCCAGGGCAGAGATGACTTTATTTTTGATGGAAGTTGGCAGGAAGGGAGCCAAGGAGGCTGAACTGCTACGTGTTTGCAATGAAAGAGGAGAAGCCAAGTGTCCATCTTCCACCATCTTCTATAATTGAACAGAGGGGGAATGTTGCATCGTTCATTTGTAAGTCAGGACACAGACATACTTTCCCACACTACAGCTCAAGGCCCATAGATCATTTTTAGCTGAAAATTGGTTCCCACAGCCTGGAAGATCTCAGAACTTTGGTGCAATTAAAATTCACTCCATTTCCTTCACCTGTTCTGCTGCATTGTCCAAAACACTCTGTGCACAGTTTATCCAGTGTGGCTTACATTGCTTAAACATGGAAAGGTGCTGTACAAACAAATCTCTCCAAGGAAATCTATGGGGTTTAAAATACTGGACTACACTAAACTCTGGAACTGATGGCAATAAACTCTTACACTTAATAATTAAGATGAGTAAATGAAAAATACTCCAAGAACTTGGAAATTCCAGCAGCCAGGCCTTTTTCTTTGTTGGCATGAATTCTCCCTTTTTTCAGCCTTTCTATATGAATCCTGTGTTTGGAGGACTTGAGGGACTAGAATGTGTTACAGAGGAGGTGGGGGATGCTATTAGCATGTTGGTGTACATCTGGTAAACCCTCCATAAGAGGTGTCCATGATGAAGGTGCCGCTCTGCCATGACACCAGCGGCCGCACTGTTGGACCCTCCCCACCATGTGCCTATCAATCCACTTCCCCCCCCCCCACTGTGGTTTTGTGCATTGACTGATTATATTTATCACACTTGTAGTTCACAGGGCAATGGTTTAAATTTCATTCAATCCACTCCATCTGGGAGCACTGTTAAAACACACCCACAAGCACATTTCTCCCTGTCACCCCGCACCCCCGCAGCGAGCAGCCATCTGTACTCTGGAAACAAATCCGACAAAATTATTCTAAATTAAAAACTCATTTTAAAAGAAAAGTAGTATTAAACTGTTTTATAAACCTAATAAACCACAGTAAGCCTTGGCTGCAATAAATATCCAACTTTTGCCTACAGCTATTAGAATCCACAAGCGTATTTTTAAGTTTGCTAGCAAACAGTATATTTATTCTGACCATGATTTGTCTTCTGTGGTTTAATGCTCTCTCATGTTTCTTTCATATGTTTACAGAGGTGGGGGGAGAGAAAAAGAGAGAGAAAGCAGGCTGTCCTGAAATATGTTACAGATTCCTGCAAGCCTTAATGGTTCTCTGAAGGACTGCCACTTCTTCGCAAGAGGGTCTGGCTCGGCCTCAGGACAAGGATATCAAGTAGACACAGATTGTTCTCCTCCCCTGCTTCATTTACCATGGATGAAACGTGGTCAAATCGGGCATGAGAAAGAATTAAAAGGAGAACAAAAACAAGTTATGGAGATTGGAACAGTGGAGATTGTGGAGAGGCACCATGATGGGAATTTGCTGCCTCTGGCAGAGTTGCCCACCTATAAGAAGAGGCACTCATGGGAGATTGTGAAGGGGAAAGGATAGAGGAAGGTAAAGTAAGAGGAAGAGGCAGGTCAGGGCAGTGACTGAAGACAGAGGCAGCCACAGTACAAAAATCCATGCTAAGTAACATGGTTCTATATCGGATGGTTTAGCCAAGTGGCACAAGACAGCACCCATGTGCGCTCCGTAACTCCAAAGAAATCAAGACATTGATTAGCTTCTTTTGTATGGAAAGAAACATCCTATTTTAACATCCCCAAGGATGTTTTGGTTCACTGGTAAATTCAGATGAGAAGAAAAAAATCCAGAACATTTAACCCAGTTTGTGATGTTAACCCATCAGAAAGAGGTACCTTGTTGCAATAGGCAGTGCCTTGACTTGCGATGTGGAAGCTACGATGCCTTAATGGGAACCTCCACAGAAGGGTGGAAATGAGTAGGATGTGAAACTATCTCACCCAGTGGGCTGCCAGGGCACAGGCAACCTGGAATCTCCCCCTACCACTGATCTTGTCATTTCCATTATGGCTCTTCATGTCTTTATGTCAAACCCCTCTGCATATGGCCATGCAGTGATTTCAGAAGTGCAGTTGATTTTTATTGGATGTTTCAGGCTACAGCTCTATAAACAGATGCAACATGCTTCACCTGAGGCCCCTAAGTAGTCTCGTGTATTGCTTTCACACACCTCCTATGGAAATCCTGTGCTATACTGCTGCTCAATTCATGCTTTATTCCTCAGAAAATCATTGGATTTTTACTTAATACTTACTATATTTATTATTTATTATTATGACCCTATCTTACCTAGATGTGATCTGACCACAACAAAGTTGGCCCACTCAATGGTATCCAAAAAGATGAACATCTTCCACGTAAGACCACCACCAGGGTTGATTTTATTGGATACTCTGAAAGTTACCCTATGTGAATAAAAAACAGAATCAATACACTAAACTTAACTAAAAAGCTATTCCCACTTCCAGGACAATTATATCTCATGGTGTGTGAGTAACTACTGTAAGTTAGGTTTTCACTGGCTGGAGTATATAATGCCCCCAAGTGCTATCCAAAAAAGAGGAAAAGGGAAGTGAAGGAGGGCAAAGATGTCATAGAAAAAGCCCACACTAAAGAATTTACAAGCAAGAAGAATAAACATCCTCTTTGGGAATTACTCTCAGCAACACAGCAAAGAATTACAGCACATAAACTAAACTTACATAAACAGTCCAATAAAATCCTGGAACTGATTTATGGAGGAGAGATGTCCTGTAGTGTACTTCCCTGGACAGCAGCTCATGCTCAGGAGAATAACCATGTTGTAATTAGTAAAAATCAACTGAGTAGCCCATCTAAGCGGGGCCAGTAATAAAAGCCAAACATAGAAGTAAATAACCCAGAACAATTAAATCAGTCAAGTTCTTCTTCCTATAGGAAGATAGAGAAAGAGCTGGAAAACTCTGACCTTTCCTGAAAAATAATCTCTATAAGTATGTGCAAACACAGATTTACCTAATATTTAATGCAAAAATTCAGTTCCCTGGCAGCAGTGACCTCTGAGACAAAACACAGGATTACACACAGCAATGCCTTATGTGTTGTAGATCGGCACATCACACAGGATGGAGCATGTTTTCCAGTTACAGGGTTGATACCTGCTTTCCACCCCAGGTTTTGCTCTGGTCTGGGACAAAACTGGCATTGGCAAAAGTTCAGAAGACAACACCTCAGTGTACAAAGGCAACAGGAGAACATCAGCGCCTTTGCCTAACAGGCAGGCAGCCTCTCAAGCTCTATGTGCCACCCCTGCACTTTGCTCTGCTCAGCAGCCACTTCAGCCAAGTACCTGATTGACACGTACTACTGGTCCCCTGATCCTGTCCGGCCCAGCCACTGGGAAGGCTGCAGAAACATGCCCTTGAGCAGCATGTCCTACACATATGGTCAACAGCATCTCCGAGAGAGAGGGGTGGAAGGACACACAACAGCAACATGCACAGAGTCCCTGCTGGTTTGCATGATGAGATCCATCTCACCCCATGCAATCACAGCTCTTCTGCAGAGAATCTGTTTTAAATATAAGCCTTATTCGTGCACATAAAGTACAACCAATCCCAGAGCCTTTTGTGATGGCTCATTTAGCTTGTAGTCCCCATTTTTCTCCTCCTCATGACATAGAAAGCCTATGACACTGGTAGTGATGCTTGTTATCATAATTACTTTTTAATCCTCTCACGTAACTGATTGAAACACCACAGTGGGGCTCTGATACACAACATGGGATGGGATTGACAGCATAACGGTGGGTAAAGAAGGGTTCCCCATCTCCACTGTGGATTAAGAAACCAGACGTGTACTGGAGGAACTGTGTTACCCAGTAGGCTTCCTGGAGGGGTCAGTAATACTGATACAGGGGCAGAATTAAAAATGCAGTTGCATTTGTGCAGAAGGAAGTCAAGCCTGTCACGGGCTCACCACGGCCTTGTAGGACCTTCACGCCACTACTGGCTCCTGTCCATAGTCAATGCTCTTTTACAGGCTTTCCTGAAGCCTCATGGAGAACAGGGTTGGGAAATCAGTGAGGCTCCTTTAAAACAGATTCTCCCAGAGAAACTTCCAGAAGGAGAGGGTTTGAAACAGAACTAAAGAGTGCCATCTGCTGCAAAAAGCTGGAGAAACCTCGAAACCCTGCGAGAGAGACACCAGGGCAGCAGCAAGCACTGGCTGTGGCACTGAGCTGTGGGCAGGCACAGAGCTCAAAGGCTGCCCGTGGATGAAGGAACAACGTTTAACATGTGGGTTGCCTGCTCCCCTTGTCCCATCTCCAGTGTTGGCACTCATGTCCCCTGCATGGCTGTGGGGTCTGGGTGCCAGCGTGGCCCTTCAGGAGGATAGAGCCTGAGGCACTGAGCTGCAGCGCGGTGGCCAAGGCCCCGCAGCCCTCCTCTACCTGGAGCTGCCTCTGGTCTCCATGGAGCTGAGTACGGATGGAAAAAGCAGTATGACTTCATCTCCTGACAGGAATGTGCTCACATTGTCTTGCACTCTAGCATATGACCTAATAGCACAGAGGATGCTCAAGGGAGACTAAAGGAGCAGCTTCTGATGCTTTCCTCAGCACACAGAGTGAAGTCTCGAGTAAAGTGCAGCTTAGAGTTAGTGCAGCTACGTGGGACAGCAAAGCAATGTGTTGGCTCAGGGTAGAGGGATGGCTCTGAGGGTTAAGGACAAATTCCAAGCACTGTTCTGACCTCCATCTCTAGGCAGCAGAGTCCTGGTGCAGCATTGTGTCACCACATGCCCACCTAGCCCATGGAAGTGCCATCATACTGCAGGTCTCCATGTCCCTGGGCATGGCACTGCTGCGAGATGCAAAAGCACCCACTGCAAATCCTGAACAGCTGATGCTTGCTTATACTGGCACTGCTGCTCTAGATCCTGCATTCCTTCCAGGTGCCTTTTGTCCCTGTTTTTCCCTGCAAGCACAGGAGGTGAGCTCCATGCAGCGTGCCGTGCCCATCCCGGTTAGCTGCCTGCAGATGGTGCTACCGACCAGCTTTTCCCCAGCTCCAAAATTGTTTCCCTTTAATAGAAGGAAAATACACGTACAGTATGAACAACACACACCGAAGGGAGCTGCTCACTTCCTTCTAGTGTTTTCTCAACCCTGTGCACATCATAACATGAGGCTGCAGTATCCGAACTGCTGGGACGTTGCATTAATTGTCCAGAGCAACTACATGATCTTTGGAAAAGCAATTTCAGAACTGTGGGAACAGCAGCTGCCTTGGTGGAGCTACAGGCCACACAGTACTGGTGTTTGCAGGCTTTTAACTATTCCAGGCAGTAAGCCATCCCATACAAAGCCCCAGAGACAGAACAAGGAGTCCCCAGTGTGCAGCACAGTCACTGCAGTGGCCTCCTGCACTGCACTGATGCCCATCCCTCCTGCACTGTCTGCTGCACCCCTCCATCTCTCCTGCATCTCTTCATCCCTCTTAACCAGGATGTTCAATCAGTACAAGTAAAACTGCTTGCATGCTAAACCAGACCTTTTTATATTGTGTCTATCCCTATTAGAAGTAGGATTTAATGCTTATTAAATAACTTTGTAACTTTGTAAGAGACAATAGCATCCCATCTGTTTCCTCACCATCACTGCAACTTCTTTTTAACAGATCTATCAGCCAAACTGTATTATAGGTAAAACAGGTGCCAAAAATCCCACGAACAACAACAAAATACCTCTCTGGGGTTACAAGTTTCAAACCCATCACCAGACCACATACTCTGATGTTCACAAATAAAAAGAAAAAAAAAAAAAAAAAAAAAATTATATTTTAAAAG
>NDXB01004560.1:506029-560181 GCA_002631895.1 Agapornis roseicollis
AAAAAAAAAAAAAAAAAAAAAGATTATATTCTAAAGGAAGAGAAGTCTTAAAATTCTGGCATTTTCACGTTATATTTATGTGAAAAATCCTCCACCATTTTATTTAAAGTAACTTTCCTTGAAGTATACAGCAAAATGTAGGTTCCATAAGCACAGCTGAGGTACCTGCACAGCAGCAGCCAATGACAGTGCATTCTTCAGGAGCAAAATCACTATATACAGAAATCCTCTTAAAAGCAACTAGAGCTGAAGCCAAGCTGTCTTCATAAACCGGGCTGCTTTTACAGCTTTATCCTGCAAGATGCCAAGTGTTCCAGCTCAGCACGATCCTACAGGACAAGCTTAACTTTAAACGCAGGGAGAGTTTTGCTGAAGTTAATGGTGCTGCCCAGGGCTTTAAGATTAAGCACACACTTAAGTACTTTGGCTAGACCAGGACCAGTACTTACAAAGGTCAAGCGCTTAAATTTTAAAGCCTGAGTGTGCATTCAATGCAAACTCTCAGTTTGAGATTGTCAAACATTTGGCTTCTGATTATTACTGCAAGAGAAATGTTACATCAAATATAAACCCCTGAATAGCTATTTGTTTGGAAAGCCTAAAGAGAGCATGTACTGGCAGCAGAGACCTGCTTACAGAAAACAGACCTAATAATGAGACTTTTTGTAAAAAATCCTATGGAAATTTCATAGGGAAATGCAAGTTTTGTGTCTTCGTGCCCATGTTAATGTTCCACAGGAGGAAGGGTAAACTTGGTAGAGCTTGGGTAAACTCCTGCTCTAACAGGGATGTACCTACCACTGCGCTCAGAACAGAAGAGTAGCACAGCCTCCAGGCCAAGAGACAACCAAGGGATCTCACTTCAGGGAAAGCTTTAGGCTCAACAACTACAAACTTAAGACACCACAGCTAATGCTTATTGTGCCAAGAGGATAGCTTCATACTTTCCTTTATCTCTGCCTTCCATCCTCCTTCTTCTTCTGCACCAAGACTGCATTTTTGCTGTTCTCTTACAACCTGTTTTGAAAGCTTTGAGGAAGCAACAGTCTTGTAAAAGCAGTTTATGAGATGCTTTATATATAGGGCTAACAGGCTGAGAGGAGCTTTTAGCAAGTGCTGAAGAAGAAGTTGAATTGCTGTACACCACCACAAACCAAGTGAGATACTGATGCTGATTAAACTGGCACTGGTTACCTCACCTCCTTTCAACATATTTGTTCCTTTAAGTTCTCTTAACCTTGCTTTCGTCCAGTGTGCTGTAAAAGCAGGAAAAGGCTGTTTATTAACGTTTTTTTATCACAAGGAACTGTATCAATGATCATTTATAAACATAAAAAGGGTCTGATCCAGCAAAACCTGTGAGTATATCCTGAACTGTGCACAGAAAACATTCTAACTGTAAACAGATACCATGCCCACCTTATCCAAAGTGAGTAACCAAAGCCTGAGTAACTGATGTATTGTGGGGCTGGCACTGGTGTGCACAGCATCCTTGCAGATTGAATAGACTGAATTACAGAAGTCCCAGAAAAGAATTCCATTTTATGGGGTTTATAGGTTTTTCACAACTTTTTCACAGATCAGATCTGTGGGCAGGACACAGGACAGGACCCTGAGCCATTCCACCTATTCATACACAGAAGATAACAATTAATTTCCTATGAATTATTTACACTGAACAAAACCTGCTACACTAAAGGCATAAATCCTTTCACCATTGGAAGTGACAAACAGAAACAGGGTTTAATGACACTTCCCAGTCTCTCTCCACTCAAGCCCTGTTCTCTAAAGCCATGCCAGGAGCACAGAGCTGGTCAGCATAACCATGGCAGATAACAAAAGTTTTTTGTCTGCAGCTCGGTCAACCCAGGGCACTTCATAAATCACAGTTGTCTCCATAAGCCAAATGTATTGAATTCCCAAGTATTAACATGCTTTTTGTAACGCCAGCTACTAGCAAGGGTCAAACCTGCACATCAGCTTTTGCAAGTGCACTTTGCACCTCCAAACACATGAGTTCTCACACAGAGAAGAGACTGTTTTGTTGGGAAACAACTCCCAAGGCAGCCAGGCTATCTTGGAGAAAAGCTTTGTATTGGAAAACAAGCAAGGTATCAGTAATCTCTGCAAAGGCCAAACGAAGGACACCCCTAAAACACCCATGACTTTGGCTCACAGAAGGTCTCTAATTATCTGAGCATGTAGAAACATTTTCTTTAAATGCAACTGTCCTGAGGCTTCATTCTCAAATAAACCAGACAAAACGAACTCGCCTGACTTAAAATAAAGGGGGGAGGAGGAGGGGACTAAAAACAGAATTAAAGGTATGTGAGAAAATGTTTCTCAGGCTCTTTCTGGCTGATTGAGCTAATTTACTGTGGAATGGGCAGCAGACTATCTTTAGATAAATGCTAATGAGGACGTTAATGCTTTCTTCAGTCTGGCTGCTACTATTATGCTGAAAGGGAAGGTCAACTGCTAATAAACCCAGTTAACAAGCCATTCTGAACTTCACTTTAGCTTAACACTCTTCAAAGTTTCAGTCATTAAATCCATAGGCTATTAGGAGCTGCCCTCCTGTTTTCACTATGAGCGAAGGCAAACTTTCAATGTAGCCATTAATTGAATTAACAGACTCTAATCCAATTTGATGTAGTGTAAATTGAAATGTACATAAGAGCAAAGATGTATGTAGAGAGTTTTCCCTTTTTCAGACAGCTTTGTGTCAAACCACTTTTGTTATCATCTCTCCCTGCTTCCATGAAGGGTGCTCTCATGTATATAACCCTTAACATTAGCTACTCTTTGATATGAATATAGTTTGCTATAAGAAGACAGAGGCTGGCAAGACAAAAACATGTCTTATAGCTTATTAAACTCTGTAGCTTCAGTGAGACAAACTGGTAAGCAAGGATCTCAAAATACACTGCCACCATTACACTCTTATGCTTCTTTGAAGTACAGAAATAGCACACAGGCTTAGCAGACAGGGAACCTTGGTTATGAAGATGTGATGTGGATGGAGCTTAAGCGGTACGAAAGGAGGGAAAGAGATGCCTGAGCACCTTATTCGCCATCAAGTGCACCAGCTCTGCTTTAAGTAGCGTGAATTTGAAGCTATGATATGCACACCAGCCTCTATACAGCAGAAAATGGCTGATGGAAAGCCATATAATCATCAAAAATATCTGTATAAAACCTATTTTTAAAGGTGCCAGGAGTGAATCACTTCATAAAGTCATGCATTACAATCTCAGGAAGTTTAATGGGCACAGTGGAAAGGAGCCCCATCTGCTCCGCCAGGCACCCTCAAATTTGGAACATGGCATGTGACAAGCAAATGGCACAAACCCATAGAGCTCCCCATCCTTGAGCACTAGCTGTGAATAGGGAGGTAATGTTTGAAACACAGCAGGAAAACTGCCTGCTGTTAAGCCAGGACAGCACCTCCCTGTGACTGCCCTTGGACTGATGTTTGGTGTTCAAACACCAGGAAATCAGTCCATTTTTCCAGTTCAGATGAAGAAGAGGAAGGCTCAGAACGATTCCACACAGGACACCTTGTATTTCCTCCATGAACTGGCAATATGACCTCTTAAACCACTCAAAAATCCAGTATCCTGTGCTCATTTTAGCATACAACTGTGTACTTGCCTATGAGGGTGAATAAAGTACCACTGCTGCAAATTTAACAGGGAAATCAAGCCTTCCAACCCAAACCAGTCTGGGATTCTACAATGACTAGAAACCATCTGGGTTACTCATTAATTCATATAAAATACAAAGGTGAGGAAGCTAAGACAAGTAGCTACTACAAAGTACTGGCAACAGTGGGATGGAGCTTTTCTAAGCCTACAAAGACCATTTATAATATTTGCTTAATATTGACCTGCATAATTGACTTCTCACACACTACCCGTGAAGAAATCCAAGCTTCCATTATCACAGATATGAAGATATAAAACTACATTCAAAATGCAAGAGGACATCTGGAGAGGAAAATGCATGCGTATCCAAATCACTGTGTTCTTTCAGAAACAGAAAAATACAATGGAGCTTTAGAAATAACTAAATATAGTGATTTTAGTTCAGCTGTAATTAAGGAAGAAAAAAGCATGACTTCCCCCCATCCTTTTAAGAGTCATTGTTCAACGTCACAGCGATATTCAATTATTCCATATAAAGAGCATTTACTTTCTTTTCTGCATTATTATTATATTATCCACTATTTGTATGACTACAGAATGAGTAGTAATACAGGCCCCCAGCTGAGACTGACAGCCCCCCTCTGCTTGCCACTGTGAAGACATATGGCACAAAAGCATCGCTGAACTGCTTTGTATTAGCGCAGATAAGAGTCTGGAAGAAAGGCAAGGTTGGGATTTCTATTTCACGGGTGGGGAAATGAAGGCAAACTGAGCGAAAAAAAAAAAAGGAGACCCAAGAACTTCATAAATGATTCACACAAGAGTGGTTCTTTGTGGTTTTCATGGACACATTTACAATGCTGAAGCAGGAATTTTAAGCCCACATCCAACAGTGCTCACTAGAATTAGGTTTCACTACAGGTCCTTAACCAGGGAACCAGCCTAGAGATGACAATGTGAAAAATTCACCCCAACGGGTGCTTAGTACCAATGTTTTTTACTCCTGGTTCATAGCATGGACTATGAACACAAGGGTAACAGCAGATGGGTGCAGAGGGAGCCGAGGCAGTAGGTGCTGGAAATCCCCCTCTTCTCAATAAAACAACTGAAATATCAAAAAGAGCAGAATCCCATACCTTTGCAGCTACAACAGTACACATCAACTGGCCCACATACTTATTCTCTGACTACAGCAAGGTTTCAAATATCACTGCCAAGAGAAGTCCAACGCGTAGCTTTAAAATGTGAATATTCTGTCACGTACCATAATTCCTCTTTCCTACAGGTGTTTTTATCAGGAAGATTGCAGCAAGGAAAAATATTTTAAAGGCTGCAGTGACAATGGTGGCAGGAACCAGCACTGGGAAAGCATCCTGGTTTAAATATCCAGTGAGAACTTGCAGGAAAAGGTCTCTGTAGCTTTTTCCCAGTTTCAGAATGCAGACACGGATTCAGACAGGAACCAAGATGTCCATCTTACTGGACAGCTACCCCTGCTGACAAGCAGAAGACCTCCAAAGCCAACACAGCCATATGATGTCCACATAGCTTTCGAGATCATCATGGCAAAAGCCTCCCTGCCTTGTGGTGCCTCAGCAGAGAGGGAATGAGCCAAAGCCAGGCTGATGCCACACCAGCACACTGCATGGGGCATCATCTTCAAGGACAGCACCAGTGCCAGAGCAGCATTTTACCTGCAAGAACTCAGCCAAGCAGCTAAATCTGGAATGACACCAAGAGTTTAGTGTCTGTTTGGTTTAGGGTTTACTCACACGCTGCCTTCACAATGTCTAACCAATGGAGAGTCCATAGGGCTCTGAAAAGCAGAAAGAAAGCAAGCAGCAGATGGTTCTACATCCATCTGCCAATGTATTTCTGGATAATTTCAGGTCGAAAGGAATAAGAAATCCAAATACCAGGTATATCTGATACAGCACAACACAGACCTTTGCTAAGGTCAACACTTCTTTAACACAGACAAAGCAAATTTGATGAATATTTATTTGTTCTGGGTTCAGCAGTAGCAGTAATTTTTCTCTCTCTTAGTAGCTGGTGCAGTGCTGGTTTTGACTTTCAGCCTGGGAACAGCACTGATAACACCGATGTTTTTAGTTGCTGGTCAGAACGTTCAGTCTGACCAAGGACTTTCTGAGCCTCATGCTCTGCCAGGGAGAAGGGAAAGCCAGGAGAAAGCAGAGACAGAACACCTGACCCAAACTAGCCAAAGAGGTATTCCATACAACAGCAGGTCATGCCCAGCATGTAGAACTGGGGGCAGTTACCCGGAAAGGCTAGATCACTGCTCAGTCAGGCTGGGTATCAATCAGTGGGTGGTGAGCAGCTGTATTCTCTTCCTTTGTTATTTCCCTTATCATCGTTATTGGTGGCAGTAGTAGTGATTTGTGTTATACCTTAGTTACTGGACTGTTGCTATCTCAACCCATGGGAGTTACATTCTTTCCATTCTCCTCCCCATCCCTCTTGGAGCAGAGTAGGGGGAAGGGAGGGAGTGAAACAGAGACTGCATGGTCTGATTTACAGCTGGGCTTAAACCACAACAGTATTTTAAAACCATTCAGGGTACAGAATCTGGCTCTGTCCTGTTCTAATAAGTGCAGGTTTAGTAAAGGGTTGTGTGTATGAGTCTCTGTAACTGCCACTCACCAAATAAATCCCAATACATGAGATCCTAAAATGGCCAGTGACGAACACTGCTTTCTTCTGTTTTAATCAGCACTGTTGCTCTACAACAGGCAACTACTAAATTTGGTTCTAAAGAAGGAGGAGGAAACACAGAGTGACAATGGAGCTGATTTTGCTGTTACCCACACATCTCACCATGGGGATAATGCTGTCACTCCCCTGGATGCACAAGGACATTCAACTGTTAACTATCAGTGAGGGAGGTTTAATTCCCCCACAGAGTTGTTAGGTGTTGGTCCTAGAAAAATATTATCAATATTAATAGAAGACGACAGGATGTGAGGCGTCCTGCTGGATGTATGCCACCAGGAGGTACCAAAGCTCACACTGGGAAAACAGGGATAATTAACAGATCTTTTGGAATTCTGTGTATTACATTATTTATCACTCAGGAATCTTAAAATACATTTTAAATGTAGTCCAAACTCAAGAATAAAATTACGTATTACTGTAGCATTTTTCTATTTATATGAAGTGAAAAGAGAAATGGAAGCAAAGAAAAGCACCGAACAATACTGGAACAGTGGCTCTTGTTCTGCAGAGAAGGGAGTAATAGAACTCAGTAGCTGCAAGCAGAAGTTCAGACTATAAATAGAATGCTAATTTTTAACTGTGAGGACAATTAACCACTGGAACAACTTCCTCACGACTGCAGTGGATTCTCTATTACTGGCAATTTTAAAGGGAAGACCAGATTTATTTATTTTAAAGATATGCTCCAACAGAAATTACACCAACTCCTGCAGCCCAAATTGTGCAGAAGCTCAGTCAAAATGATCCACACGGTCTCTTTTGGCATTCTGGTCTCTGATCAGACCACACATCAATCCACAAAGAAAGGGGAAACCTGCAAGGAATACACTTACAATTGCACCAGTGCTGACTATGGGACACCATTTCTGTAGAAAGGGTCAACATTGCAATTCAGGACCAGCACAATGAAAACAGTGCTTGGTTAATATCAATTCAAGACATAGTCTATTCTAATTCACCTTTGCAGTAACAGAGAGTGGAAATTAGATGGGATAGCACCAAATTAAAATATAATTCTTTTGTAAAAGGTACAGGCATAAAATTACTTCTGGTATACAAGAGGTGTATGGGGCTTTTCATCAATTTGGGGGGTGGTTTTCCACCACATTTTGGTTTTGGCTTGGTTTCCTATTCTCATGCATAGCTATTAGTCTTTTCCTACCTCCCAGAATGTGTTTAACTTGTAGACCCAATCTCACCTAAGTACAGTGGAACACAGGGAATTATCAAAGAACTTCCATCCTTTGGGGAACGGAGTAACTGGGTAAAAGCTGGAGTTCAGCAAATGAATAAACTGCGGTTGTGAGCCCACACTGGAGAATATAGGGAAGAGAGGGAAGGAGACAGAAGCAAAACAGGTGCAGAATAATACTGTGGCAGCAGCAGCAGACACTCAGATTTCCACAATGACAGTGTCTGGGTGCAGTAGCTGTGTTTAGTTGTTTTTATTAAATAATAACAACTATTTCTTAAAAGGTGTTATTAGTATCTAATAAGAACAGCTCCTGGCTGGAGCTGACACACCCAGCAGGCAAAACCCAAAGCATCTGAAACCTCTTTGACTGAACCCAATCCTCTTCAGCTCATCTAGTGCTTTCACAGGCTCTGTAACAGCCCAGTGATTGATGCCTTCACAGCATCTCCCCACCAAGCCCAGCGACAGCTGAAAAGCACCAACATGCCATGGCATTCTGTTTGCAGTTCCATTGTAATTTGATGTAATAAGTGTTGATCTTAATTCACTAAACATTTGTGTCAATTTGCCACACGGTTTGGTTTAGTTTTAAAGCATTTCTGTTGCATAAAAAACAGGCATTAAACTATAAATTAATGAGTTGTTTTACAAGCTTAAGGTACATTATTCTCCTTCTAGCTATCTTCTGAACTGCATCTTCACAGTTTTTCAGTGATGTGAGGAACAACTTTCATCATTAAAATGAAACCTTCAAGAGTGCTAACAGGAAAGCCCACTGGTGCTGGTAGGTGGTGGAGCATTCCTAAGTGCATTATGAACTGTATTTATAGGAGCTGTCTAGCCATTTAATGGGTTCTTGAATGATTTGCTTAGGGGTTTACTTTTACTAAAAGCAGTTTATAACCTCTGCTCTCGTCTCTGAAGTCCCTCTTAAATCATTCTGTAAATATGTCACAGGGCAATGAGAGAGAAGGACTTGAGCTTCCACCTTGGGCTCTCTTTTTTGCTTACCCTAAGGGATATGCAGTCTCTCTGTTGTCATAGAAATAGGGCATGGCTGACCTCAATATGGTGCAATGTAATACCCAGTCAGATTCAGATCAGCGCCTTAATCCCCAGTGGAGACACTTTCACTACATTCATTATTTCCTGGGGATTCTAACTAGGAAACCCCTCCTGGTACCTGAGAACACTGCAGCAATGAGAACCCCTCAGGCTGCCCAGCACAGCATGCAGCTCCCACCACGGCCAATGGAAATGGGCAAAAAGAAACCTGGAGAGGGGCTTTGGACAAGGACCTGTAGGGACAGGACAAGGGGAATGGCTTTAACCTGCCAGAGGGGAGATTGAGTTGAGCTCTTAGGCAGAAGCTCTTCCCTGTGAGGGTGTTGAGGCTCTGGCACAGGGTGGCCCAGAGAAGCTGTGGCTGCCCCATCCCTGGCAGTGTTCAAGGCCAGGTTGGACACAGGGACTTGGAGCAACCTGCCCTAGTGGAAGGGATCCCTGCCCATAGCAGGGTTTGGAACTGAATGAGCTTTAAGGTCCCTTCCAATATAAACTATTCTAAGATTCTACAGAAACACATTTTACAACAGGCACTCCAGAGATGCATACCTGCTTCTCTCAATTTGTACATACAATTGCCTATCTTTGTGTTTCAGAAGCTTGGACTGTAATGAAAATCATAATCAAAATCAAATACTGGCCATTTTCTCCCATCAATGTCCTACAGATGCTTTGCCAGCAATGTTTTCTGGATGTGGCACCTACCCTTCTATCAGCAAAAAGAGTTTGGTGCTGCTCCTCTTCCCACCTCCTGCTCCCCCATACATTTACAGTGAGAATCCAGCAACAGTGCTGCTGCCAGTGTAATCTGTCACCTCCAGGCCCTTTCATATATCAATGTTTGACTGCTTTCTATGTAAAACAGGTTATTAACTTAATCAGAAATTGACTACTACTACAAACACCTTTTGAATAAGGTCAAATTAAGATAGAAGTCCTTGCTCTTTCTGTCTCTCAGCAACAAAGACTATAACCAGGCTCCTAAACCTGCCATTAATGTCAGTGTGCAGATTAAATGTCATTAAAGGCAATTTGTCACTTACATACACACTTATCTCAATCTAATAATTAGCAAAAGGTCAGGCAGATAAACCAGTATGTTTCAATCCACAATAAATTTCAGCTGCAGGAAATGATAAAATACAAGTTTCACCATATATACATGTATTTGGGTTTGAAATAGATATGTATAATTAAACTCAGCAAAAGAGAATCATCTGGTTTAAAGACCTAACGGGTATCAAGCCTTACGCTGGCACTTCAGCTGCGAGGAAGCCAAGTGCACGATCACAGTAACACCCCAGAGGAGTGAGCACAGCAGACCTTGTTTTGCGGTGCGGAACGGGTCAGTGGGCACTACCCGGATTCCCTAAGTGTGGAATCCAAACACTCCACAGCTGATGCTCACTGGCACTCTGGTGGTGAGGCTCAGCTGAGGTGTGAAGCACGGGTGAATAAACCACAGGGACTGAATTAGCTTCTGACCTTACCAGGTGACTCCTCAAGTTGAGGTCTCCAGCCTGCTCTGTGTTTGGAGGCAGATGGTAACAGCACCCGAGTGAGAAAACAGCTGGGGATCAAGCAAAGCCTTCAATCCTTTGCCCTGCCACATCCACACCTCTTCTGAGGTTCATGTGTGCTTTAGAATCATAGATTCAACCAGGTTGGAAAAGACTTTTAAGATCATTGAGTCCAACCATTACCCCATTAAACCATGTCACTGAAGGCAAACTTACTTCCCCTGAAGATCTTCACTCACAGCCACCCTTCATCTGCCCCCCACAGTGGCACACACTGTATAGCTGCTGCCCCTGCTCCTCATGGACACCCCTTATCTGCTCTCACAACCACACCTCATGCCCCATGGCCAACCTTCACAACTGCCCTCCCCCTCATGATGCCTTTTCATGGCCACCCCTGCTCTCCCCTCATGATCTTCCCCTCATGGCAGTCTCTCCTCTCCCCTCACCTCTCATGGCTGCCCCTCCTCTCCTTTCCCCTCCCCTCACCATCTCCCCTTCCTCTCCTCTTCCTTCACCATCTCCCCTCATGACCACTCCTGCTCTCCCCTCATGATCTCTCCTCATGGTTGCCTCTCCTTTCCCCTCACGATCTTCCCTCATGGCCGCCCCTTCTCTCCCCTCACCTCTCTCGGCCACTCACCCTCTGCTCTCCCTTCACCATCTTTCTTCCCTCATGGCCACCTCTCTTTTTACCCCCACGATCTCCCCTCATGGCCACCTGTCCTTTCCCCTCATGATCTCCCCTCATGACTGCCCCATCTCTCCCCTCACACCTCATGGCTACCCCTTCTCTCCCCTCACCTCTCTTGGCCACTCATCCTCTCCCCTCACCTCTCTTGGCCACTCATCCTCTCCTCTCCCTTCACCATCTTCCCTCATGATCACCCCACCTCTGCCCTCACGATCTCCCCTCATGGCCACCTCTCCTTTCCCCTCATGACTGCCCCACCTCTCATCCCTCATGGCCACCCCTTCTCTCCCCTCACCTCTCTTGCCCGCTCCCTTCACCATCTCTCCTCATGGCCGCCGCTCTCTCCCCTTCCCACCAATCGCCTGCAGCTCTGCCCCGGCAGGAAGGGACCAGGACTCTCCGCTCCGTTTCCCCTCAGGCCATGGGCAAGCCTTTGCAAGCCAAAACTTCCTGCTAAAATCCAAGCTCTGCACAAGCTGGCGCAGCTTCTCCTGGAACAGCTCCTGCCCGAGCTGCTGTGCCAGTGGGGTTGGTGGGCTTGCTTGAACGAGGAACACGAGAGCATGTGGGCAACGCTGCACCATCAGCCCCACCAAAGGCCCCCGCTGCTGCCGCTGCAGCCCCTGTGTGCGGGCACTGTGTGCTCCTGCACAGGCTTGGCTGCGAAAGCTGCTATCAGAAAGGGTTTCTAGGAAAGGTGACCAATTCCCATGTGTGTCCCATCGGATATGGTGGGATCATGGATATTCTTTTGTGCAAGCTTCAAAGCTCTCAACGCTCAACAGCCAAAACCAAAGAACTAAACCAAAAAAGGCCCCCCAAAAATGACAACTTTCTATGCCTTTTCCTCCAGACCAAGATAAACCAGTGGCTGAGTCCTCTTTGCCAGTTGGATCCTTTTCATCTTCTTCCACCCAGATGTACAAATTCCAAAGCTCAAACCCTATTTGCAGACCAGGTTTCCCTTTAATATTTCAGACTTTCTTTAATGACCATTAACAGTACATTTTCAGCTCCCTCCTGTGAGGGTACAGCTGTGATATAGATATTAATAACTAAATAACATATGGAGATTCAGAGCGGTGAAGAACAAGGGGTTTATAAAGTCCTTTCAAGTTATTCTGTTCATGTTTTATTTGGTTGTTTGCATATCGGCAGCACTTTAACCCATCTTCAGTGTCTAAACAGCTACTCTATAAAGCAGTGCAATGGCAAATTGTCAACATCCAGCCTCTACCTTTGCTTCTAGCACAACAGAGGACAGTTACCTCACAGTGATGCTGTGCTGTTTTAACAGTATAGAGCAAAGAAAGATGCTCTCAAGGAATCAGACAATTTACTCAGCTTCTTGCCACAAAGATACCTCATGATTAATGATAAGTATATGTGTAAGACATATTCATATTGCAGCAAGCCAGAGGTTTTATGCCTCTCAGTTTGAGAAATTCTTGGGTACCTTATTTAATAAAATAATCACAGCAAGCATCAGCTTTAAAAGCAACGGCAAATACTTCCCTGCACACAGGGTTTTAAAGTTTGCTGTGGGGGTTTTGGATGCAAAGTTTACTTAGAGATGGGATACAGTCTTCAAGAAAAACTCAACTTAGTGTTTCCGATGAGAGCTGTTGCTGTTATTACTTGAATGTTATCAATCAAGACCAAGGCCTTGCTGGGTTGAAAACTGTGCTAATATGTTACTCATGTACTGTACCATACATTCCCAAAAGGAAAACAATTTAAATGAAAAATACAAAGGATGATAGAGAAAGTAAATATCTTCAGATTACATAACAGGAATGTAGAGAAGAGAGTAAGCAGGAAGAATATAGGAGATCTGTAGAAGAGCTGAGATTGTCTAGGTCTGCCTGCTGGCTAACCAGAGTAGGGAACAGATCCAACAAGCTATGTCCACAGGTGACCTCTCATCTAAAGTCTTCTTCACATCAGCTACATAGATTCATTATTTTTATACAGCATCCCAGGAAAACAGCCACAAATACTTCTAGATAGAGGAAAATGTAATTTTAAAAGCAAGAACTACAAGCACAGCTGCCCAAATACTGTCTAGTTTATTTAACTTACAGCTTTGTCCATGTTGTGGAAAGTCAACCCATATGTCAGACCCTCTCATGGCTTGGCAGAGAGGCTTCCTTCTGTACCCCATCTTCCAAACAGCTTCAAGCTGCAGGAGCAGAACTTGATTTTCAAGAAAAGCCAGTGATTTTGGACTTGCCAGGTTTCTGGTACAACTCACCAGAGGATAGAGCTCAGCATCAACACTACAAATCAATGCAGACCTCAGAAGCAGACTGTACTCTGGGTTCCTACCAGCTCTTGAGAATTTAGGTTGGAAGCTTGTTTAAAATGTCTGTTTCTGCCTCTTTCATTACGCAAGTGCATTGGCTTCTACCATGTGTACAAACTGATCTGCAGGAGGCTGATTTGACGAAGCACGAGTAATTTTTTTCTTGTGCTTGGTTTTCAAGATCATATACAGGCTGCATATTCTACCACTGTGATCTCAGTGTCCTGGGGAACATACACACATACCTGTATCCCCACTGTGCCCAAACATATGCCTTCCAGAGATTCTCATGTTCTCTGCTAATATAAAGAAAAACCACAACATGCATTGCCTAGAGGCTTACATGTTGACATAGGAAGACTTGGGAAGAGATTAACCCTTCAGCCTGAGGTCCTAGAAAGCTAGAAAACAGTTTACTGCTGTGAATGGAGGCAGATCAACAACGAAATGTTCTACCCCAGCACCAATATGGGGAGGCACTGGACCAAACGTCACCACTGGCTTTATAGTTTGTTCACTAAGAATTTACATCCATACCGCAGGAATTTTTATTCCCCACATCTGCATGAGTAGAAGAAAGTGCAGTGCAGACCGAACCAGCTTTGCCTCTCACTGCTGCTCACGCTTCTCTGTCCCAGGGTCCCAGTGCCTTTGGAAAGTCAGAAGTCTGTGTGAACAATGTGCTACCCCGCAGCTGTGGTCAGGACTGCTACGCTTAAAGGTTACAGTGATTAAGCACTGTGATTAATTTAGTCTCAGCAGAATCAATTCCACTCAACTACAAATCCAATTACAAACTGGAAAGGACTCTGCTCCATCCTGGTTGGTTGGAATTTAGATTCATTTTTCTCCAAGATGCACCTTTTGAGGGATTACACTGCAATTAGCAATGTTTTGACAAAGCTAATGGGACAGGTCTGTCTGTGTGGCACTGCTTCCCTGCCTTGCTGTCACCTGCCCTTCCATAAATGACATCCAGCTCCCAAACCTCTTGAACATGAATGCTATGTTGAAGGACCACCTACACAGGAACATGGCTGGCAGAGCTACCCCACTGTCATTGTACTATGGTGGGAAGCCAACTCCCATAATGTGCGTTTCTTCCAGAATGTCACATTTTCCCAGTTAAATGTGGTCTCTCTGAAGAGGTCTAAGCCTGGACAACAGGACAGGTATATGTCAGGTTCAAAAAAGTCATGGAGATAACACGAGGGGCATGTAATCTAGGTCTACTCAAGCAGGATGATGACAGCCACAGGGAGAAAGAGAAGACACACCGTGAATGCCCACCAAAACCAAGCCATGGCGCTCTATGTAGCCGTATGAATTGAACAACAGGAAATTATATCAAAATCCCAATTGACTGTGAAAAAAATCAACCCGAAGTTAGGGACAGCTGCAAGCCAGATCTCAGTGCCACTTGTGCAAACCTTGAAGCTGAAACAAACGACAGCTCTGGAAACGCAGGAACCTGCAGTCCTGAGAGAAACACCACTGAGGAGACAATACAAAGGAATTAATGGCATTTTTCTGGTCAATGTATGACCAGAAACCACCAGAACGTGCACATCTGCTCATTCCTAGCTCGTTTTCTGAGTACTCATTTCCAAAATTCATGAAGAATTTAATTTCTTC
The DNA here is from genome assembly GCA_002631895.1 of Agapornis roseicollis. NCBI lineage: Eukaryota > Metazoa > Chordata > Aves > Psittaciformes > Psittacidae > Agapornis > Agapornis roseicollis. The sequence goes on from NDXB01004560.1 coordinate 520,827, forward strand.
GGGGAAGCCCAGGAACAGCAGCCAAAGGAAACCACAGGAGCTCTTTTGCTAAAGGAACCAAGGGGAGAAAATGATCGCTTCCTAAATCGAAAATGGATTTTCTCCACAACAATTTATACAGCATTAGGATACCTGCAGCCAGCATAACCCGAACCTTCACAAAACGCACCTGCTGAGCCATCTTTACCATTGCCTCCTTCACCTCACACTAGAAATACCTTAAATTATAAATACATCACAGAAATCTGATCCGCACTGCCCCCGGCACATCCTGATCCCTATCACGTCCTTCTCCCTTTCAGCCCAAGTGTTGTGTTTTGTCAATACCAGCCTAGTACAGCTTCAAATATTTAGTTTAACTTGATCTTCCCAAGTGCAGAAGAGAAAAGCCAGAGTCTCCTAACACCATTTGCTGAACAAACAATTGCTCCCACAGCAGAGGCTGCCGGTGGTGTCCTCCTGCCCTCCAGGCTGCATCCCGGTGCACCGGGAGCCGTGACAGATGCCAGGAATGACAGCTTTGTTTTGCCAGGGCTGTGCTCGCCGTCAGTTGGCAGGCGAAGCTGCGGCGGGGCTGACAGCTTCTCTGATGCTTTCATCAGCCGATGTGACTGAGTGACCTTTTCCAGTCTTAGCAGCTGCCTCCCTCCTTTAGTCAATCATGGCACAAAATAAGTCCCCGTGGGTAAACCTTGCCCTTTTTGTAATTTTAAATGACCGCAATTGTCATTAGGCTTGTTCGCTAAATACGGTCATGAATGGTGGTGTCCTCATCACCAAGGACAGGAGCAACGCGGCTGGTGTGCCTGCTCTAGTGGGAATCCTGCATTCTCCTCTGGCAGACTTTGCTCAAGAATTCCTCATCAGGATTAACACCCCCTCCTATTCATGAGGGTTTTGGGTTTTTCACAACAGCAGCAAGAGACCCAGAGTCACTGTTTATGGAACATATCCCCTTACCTCCAGGATTTTGGGTGGGAGAAGGAAGAAGCTGCAGCACCGTGAAAAATTAAATGTATTCATACATCTCCATAAATCCAGTTTGTTCTTCACAATGGGAATGGAGGAATACCCTTAATTAATAACAACAGTGACAAAGTAAGGGGGTTTCAAGTAGCCTTGCCATAAGCCTGCTTTGCATCCCTGCTCATTCACCAGGCTCACTGTAGCTGCAGATGAGGTGAGACTGGAACTGTCCTCATGACACCGGAGTGATCAGAGATGGCAAATAACGGAATCAAAATTAAAGTTTCCTGCACTGAGCAGACTGTTTGAAATGGAAATAACTCTGCTTTGGCTCAGCCTCTGCATTCTGTTTGCTTTCCGCATACATTTGAGCAATCGAGTTTTAGGAGCACAAATGCTGAAGAAACGTGGATTTCAAAGTTGCTCACGGTATTAACAGAATCATTATTTAAATCCTCACAGAATTACTTTTGCTGAGGAATCAGATCTACACAGCTAATCGCAGAACAGGTTTATTTCTGGCACAAAGACTGCCTGTCTTTAGCTATTACACTGGCTTCCTTACTGCAGTGTGCGAGCCCCTCCACCTAAAATAAGCTGTAACAATAACTCCCTCAGGCGCTGTGTCCTATGCTACGCCTGTATAATGCCAGCGCAATCAGACAGATGTATTCAGAATTCCTACATGACAACACACCTAACATGAGTGAAACTGTAATATTTCTGATAACCCCACAGATTAAAAAGGTATTTGCAAACCAGAAGGTTCAATCAAGACAGGAAATCACAGTCTCTTTGTAAATACTTAAGCCAACAGGGGGAAAAATAGGCTAAAATTATTTAATATATTCATCCTGTAAATCATGCACTCCACTCTAGCAGAGAAAACAACTCTGTTTGGGGAATGTAAGAGCAGGGAGGGTTAATTGTAGGTCTCAAGAAGATGGAAGATCATGATAGCAGCAGAGAGAGAGAAGAGACAGAGCAATATACAGTATCCCAGCTCTTCCATGGCCAAAACATGTGCAGTCATTACTCTACCACAGGTGCTCTAAAGCATGATGTGTACTCATCTCTTCCAGCCAATAAACATATTCTTTTATGCCTTTGACATAATATTGCCAAATGATATGTACTGACCAGTATCTACCAAGATTGTGTGCACATTGGCTGGTTTTAGGTGTGTTTTAAGCTGTCTCATGAGCCATTTCAGAATTCTAAGAACCATCAGGTTACTTCACAGGAGAACAGACTGAAGCTTCAGTGGCCCAAATTACAGGAAGAGATGAGAGAGGAACAGTACCAGCACTGAGGTGGAAAACCCGATGGAGATTTCACAGCCTACTAAATGCCGGTGGTGCTCTGCCCGTGCTCGAAACCTTCCCTGCACCTTGCCATTATTGAGGGATTACAGGACCTGCTGTACAAGCACTGAGCCTGCCAAGTCATCCAAATGCTAACCAAAATCCCACACAAGCTGCTGAAATCGTCAGGGGGTTTTACAAGACAAATTTCAATAATCCCTTTAAGTGCTTCTTTAGACTCAAGCGTGAATTTGCCAAATCCAGGGTAGCTTATTCTCCTTAAATTCATAACACAACTAACTAGTGCGATGTGAGGCATGAGAAACTCCGCGCACTCACTCGAATAATGGCTGTAGAGTTTTAATATTCCCAAACTAGTTGATGTAAGAAACTAGCTGGGAATCTTGGGATACAAGACAGCAGGAGCAGTATTTCCTGCCTTTGATCAAAACAGATAAAACAAGGCTATTGATGAACAAGGGTAACACTCAAATGCAGTGTTCCCACCTTTTCATGGAAGCCATTAGCACTGATTAACTTTGCAGAACAGAAAAGTCCAGCGATACCAGGAAAACAGTTGTCCATAAGGCAAATATTTTTTCTCTAATTCTATCCCAAAGTAGCAAATGCAAGAGTTGGGAAATGCCAATTCGTGAGGCACTGGGAGGAAATAGTGAACAGGTAAAGAGAGTAGAGACCTAGAAAACTAAGGTGGAACTAAAAGGGAGGAGGGTGGAAATTAGTTGATGCAAAAGGAATGAAAAAGTTTTAAGCTGAGAGAGGGAGAAAGGTAAAGGCAAGCAGTTACAAGAAAAGAGCTACAAAAGAGACAGGAAAGATGAACCAAGAGAAGTATTAAATGAGTATCAGAAAAGCAGACAAGGGAAGCACCAGAATATACAGAAATCTTGATGACTAGGGCAAGGGCCATGACATCCAGTGGCTTGTCTGCTTTGGTTTCCACCTTCCAAAGTGGAAAGTGTGCCCCATATATGTCTAAGGAACAAAGAGTGCTTAAACACAGCAACTGCTAAACTCCAAGTCCTGTAAAGACATCCGCTAACAGTGAAGACATCCGAACTCACTGGTCCATCCTGAAAATCTCCCAATCCACATCCCCTGTCCCATATTTACAGTCGTATGGCACCTTCTTGGGTGCTGAGCCCACTGGAGTAGATGTCCCCCTATACTCCAAACCTTAGAGCATGTAATTCCATGTGTTCTTACTTGCAGCTGCATCCCTGCCCCCTTTCACCTCCTGCTGCCAACATATGCACGCAAACACACATGTGCATTTTATACAGCAGAAGGCAAATAGAGGCTGAACCTTTGAAGCCTAGTACAGAATAATTTATAGCCCACATCCATATTTCCTTGAGAAAAAGAGGTCTGATTTAGGGTAATGAAGGAAGGCCTTAATCTTGATGTTGAATCCCCACTAGGTGTTCTTCATAGGGCACTGGCCCCCCCACCCCCCTCCAACACACATACACTGCATTTGCCCAAGGTGAAATTGCTTTCCCATTTGCTCTCTGGACACAGCTTGCCCAGCTCACTATTTCCATCTTGTCTGTCCTCACTGAAACAGCTGGGATTGGAATCTACCTCCCCTACAGCATTTCCAACACAGGGAAAATAGAAAATAAATGGTAGATTTGATCACACACACATAAAGATAAGAACATATTAATAATAATAATAATAATAATAATAAATCCCAAATACAAGGAGGGAGCCTCATGTGTCTCTTCAGAACCAGCCACAGCCATGGTCTGGAGGTGAGAAGCAAAGGGGATGTTTCAGAGTGTTCCAGCTCTGAGCTTGCTAATGCCACCATGAGCCTGACCCTGCAGGGTTCGCAAAGCTCCAGTGTTCCTGCTGACAGCTGGAGATTACAGCACTGGTAGCTTCTAAGCCAGAAAGAAAGAGAAAATAAACAGCAAGCCCCATGGTGTCACTTTTACAGGCACTTTCCTGACAGCAACTACGTTTTTNATCCCAAATACAAGGAGGGAGCCTCATGTGTCTCTTCAGACCCAGCCACAGCCATGGTCTGGAGGTGAGAAGCAAAGGGGATGTTTCAGAGTGTTCCAGCTCTGAGCTTGCTAATGCCACCATGAGCCTGACCCTGCAGGGTTCGCAAAGCTCCAGTGTTCCTGCTGACAGCTGGAGATTACAGCACTGGTAGCTTCTAAGCCAGAAAGAAAGAGAAAATAAACAGCAAGCCCCATGGTGTCACTTTTACAGGCACTTTCCTGACAGCAACTACGTTTTTATACAGGGCACTTAGAGTAAACGGTTTAGAGCAAATGGCTTTTTGGCTGTGGGAACAGGATGCTCTTTTCAGATCCACTACAGCGTAGACAAACACAACGCAAAGGTAAGCGGCATAAAAGGATGGCTCATTACTACCTGTCTTCTTCCAATTACACCCATTACTCCTGAGGTAATGGGACCAATGATTGTGCAACATGGTGCCAATAAAATAATAAATATTCACTGTCTCATGTTTTCTGATAGAAATACAGAAATAGCAAAAGTACCATGGAATAAACACCACTCATGGATAAAATGGGCTCCCTCAGAGACCTTGCTGTCAAAAGGACACTGCTGTGGTCTCCATTATGTTAATTATCTTTACTGATACTGCAAAATTTCTACACTATCACTTCCAACTCTATTCGGTTTAATGCAGAATTCCTTGTGTACAATGCTTCCATGATGCTCCAGAGCAAAGGAACAAATTCTGATCTCTGACTCAGACTGGCGAAATGGATTTGAACACACCTATGTGGACACCCCACCTCCCACCCTGCAGTCAGAGCACACACAGGCACACTGCAGCAGCAAGGCTGCTTAGGATTAATCTCACTAATTATTCCCACCATTGACAATACCTTTGTGTTGCACTCTGCTAACATTTTAACTCTGTGAGCTGGAACTGGAGAGCAAAGTTTGATGTACAAAAGAAATCATGCCAAGTGCTCACCTTCAATTTGCTTCTCATTGATTAATGCAGACTGCTCTGCCAATCCGTTCGAGGAAGGAATGGGATGTAACGGTATCTGCTCATTTTCAGCTCCAAGACCTCTGGATACATTCAGCAAGCCTAAAAAGCTTTTAATCTTTAGCCTTACAGAATTCACAGAGGGCAATTTTCCAACAGTGGAAAGCATGTGGAAATCAAAGGGAATAAAGTAATGATGAGTTTTAAGCACAGCCATTTTATGAGATACAGAAGTCATTCCCATTCATTTCCACATGTAATTGTAATTGCATTGGAATTATTTTTAACAGGCCAGGTTTTAATTCCAGGAATACAAAGCAAAAATGCACTTTTGTACTACAAAACCATGTTAGAACAGGATAAAAACCCCTCAAAGGATGCAAAGATGCATCAAGCTCACGCAAACGGAGAAATCCTACAGCATCACAGCTCCAGTGCTCTGGAATCCCTTCAACAAGAACATAGAAGGCTTTTGGAAACATTTGTAACTCTAGCTCCGCAGTATATTTTCAAAGCATGTCAGAACACAAGAAGAGGATTAAGTTCCTTACACAGCCTCCTCCTTCCTGTTGTAAGGATGACACCGCTAACAGGATAAAGTGAGTGACAGGGTTATATGATCATTACATAAAGGTAGTACACATGCAAAAGCTTCAGAACATGGCAAAAAAAAAACTATCAAAGAGGTTGCACCATCTGTCTGTGAAGAAAAAAACAACAGCTGGTGCAAGGAGCTGCAAGATGCCAGCCTCACAAGTGACAAGATGGGAAATGACAGGAAACAGCTTTTCACTCTTCTAACAGCAAAAGAAACGTACAGCCCGTGTTCTCGTGTTTGAAAACCTCCAGATGCTGCCCTCTTCTCACATTTCCATATCTTTGTTCATGCAACATCTGAAAGCTTTTCTATTTTTACAGAGGGAGGGAGAAAAAAAAAAAGCACAAAGCCATCAAATGTATATGGGGTTGTGTTTTCCTTGCGAGAGGATGTTGAATGAATTTTAATCATGATCGTAAGGAAAAAGAAAAAGGAAAATCAGCAGTATTTGATGTGAGGAACCTCTGAAACTTTCTCCTCAGAAGAAACTGCAGCGTGGTTGGCTTTTCTAAAGGTTGTGTATGATAAATATTAGCTTATTTTGAGACATATTAGGCCTTTGGATTGATTCAAGGCACTGCTAAGGTTCATCACAGATGTTCTGTAAAGGTACCAGGCTTCCCTTGAACAAGATAATTTTACAAGGGCACGTAGGACAAGCGGGAATGGCTTTAACCTGCCAGAGGAGAGACTGAGATGAGCTCTTAGGCAGAGGCTCTTCCCTGTGAGGGTGCTGAGGCGCTGGCACAGGGTGCCCAGAGAAGCTGTGGCTGCCCCATCCCTGGCAGTGTTCAAGGCCAGGTTGGACACAGGGGCTTGGAGCAGCCTGCTTTAGGGGAAAGTGGCAGGGGTTGGAAGTGGATGAGCTTTAAGGTCCCTTCCAACCCAAACCATTCTAGGATTCTATAGTATATCCCTTCTGCCAGGATACCTCAGGTCTTAGGGGTTGTTTAAGCACTAGACATGACCCCCAGGCTATGGCCCAACCTCCCCTGGCTCAGGAGAGCATATTCAGAGACTGAGAAACAAGGTGCACATTTAAAGCAAGGAAGCCACCTAAAACCTTTCCAGAGAACCCAGCAAGCTCCGTTCACAAGATGTGTCCTGGCTCTTCAGAAGACTTGACACTGAGTAAATGATACTGGGAACTGCCTACGACCCAGTAAGACCTTATAGCCTGGGTGTTAGGAACAACTGATACAGGCTTTACAATAGGAAACATGCCGAAAAGTCAATGCCCCGTGATGAAATCGTTTCGCTGTGGGATGTAATCCAAAGGCAGAGGCAGACTGCACAGGTTCCTGTGCACACCAGAGCAGGATGGAACATGAAGCCTACGTTTCCAGCACAAGGTTCAGGGAAAGCTCAGCTTGGAGATGACACTGATCTGTGGATCAGAAGATGGGTCTGGACAGCCTGAGACTAATGATTTCTGCCTCCCCCAGACAGATTAGTCCTTAGCTCATCCAAGTGTTTTGCAGCTGGGTGATAAACCAGGAATCTATGCTCCAGACAGAAGTGAGAAAAAAGGCAAGGTGTCTACCCATAGCAAAGCAATATTCTGATGCCAGACCTCAGCAGGAATCAAACCTCACAATTACCTTGGAAGGCTGCTTGATGGCTGACACTGGGATTTGCCTTTCACCCTTCCCCATGAACAAAATGCTACCTTCCTGATTCATTTTTCTATCTTGACAGAAATCAGAGATCTCTGCTGAGATCGGTGGCTGCTGCATGCCAAGAAGGTTACATTAGTCTAGACTAAGCCAGCAATGCTGAGATAACTGAGATAACCCCCCAGACTGCTGGTGGGAAAGCAGGGTGGAGGAGGTTGAGGAAGGTGGCTCAAGGTCAGGGAAGGGTATGGAAGAAGCAGAGAACCAGCCTTATCTTTCCCTTATCTGAGCCTCCTTCAGAGGAGCTAATCCTTCAGCCAGTAGCAGCTGATCTGCTGAGACAGAGCGAGGTTTCCTAAAGCCATCCTTATGCATTAGCACCGGCCTACACAGAGCCAGTGGGATCATTAAAACCCTACTTTAAGCATCATCAAGCAAGCCAGCTTAGAGAGAATTTACTAGGTGCTGTTTATTTCTACCTTTGATTCTCTACATGGTCTCTACAGATCAGAGTACTTAGAAAACATAATTATTTTAATTAGGAGTAATTCAATTAGAATATCTCATTGCCAATAACAACTTCACTAATAAGAAATGAACACACTTGACTTTTTTTCTCTTTTTAATCTTACCTTTGGGGACTCTCTGAATACTTTCCCAGATGTGGAAGTATTTCTTTGATGTTGCCTGCCTAATTCTTCTCTCCTGTAGGGTCTGATTCAGCGCATACTCAAGTCCACTCAAGTCTATCCTTGGCTTTCAGAGGGCACTGGGTTGAGCTCTTCTACACTGCTGTACCCCAGAAGGAGGGAAATCAGCTCCAGTGCAGGAGAACAGTAAAATGAGTACGCTCTCTATGAAAAAGATGATGCCAAGTAGGTCTGGTAGGGTAACTGTTCAGTTAAAGGGTAAACAACATTGACCACAGTGGAGATGCCTGTAGGAAAACAAGGGGGAAAGGTTTTAACCTGCCAGAGGGCAGACTGACATATTAGGAAGAGGGATTTTTAAGGTCCTTTCCAACCCAAACCATTCTATGACTCCATGATACCTTCAGCACAGGAATGTACTTCAGGCCTTTCAGAAAGTCTAGCATGAGTGGCAAGAATAGCAGAAGCTGGGTAATTCCGGAAACACACATCCTGTAGGATACAATCCTTGTGCACAGAATTCGCTAAAGGGGATACAAGTGACTGGAACACTACTGAAGTCATGGGCAGCACTCAGTGATTTCCAGCTTCAATCAAAGCTGTTGTTTCAGTAAAGGAGATGGGTACTCTCGAGCCATGTAACACATCAGCAATGTCTCATTGAGACAGTCTGGCTACTTTGGCAATGGGATAATACCATTCCATTATGCAGCTGACCTCCCAGAGAAGCAGATGGATCTAGGGGCTCACCCATTTGTGCTGGCTATTCCCAGGGCTGGGGTGGCACTGGGGAAAGGTACAGCTGAGACACACCACCTCATGTTCATCCTGACCTGGTTTGCAACCACCTGGAGCAACCGGGGTCTGGTGTGAATTACAGTGAATGGGAATCATCAGCTAAGAAAGAAGCAATTTAAGGTCTTTGCTCTCATGTTTTTACACCCTTAACATCAATAGAAACCACATGAATGTAGAATATTTTACTCTTTCTAACCATTTTCTCTCCAATCCAACTGCTAGGACTGAGGAACTTGCCTTGGCAAGCAGAGATTAGCTGAGATGTGGGCAAGTAGCTGCTTCACCCAGTTCTTTCTCTCATCCTCTTAGCTAGCAGCCAAAGAGTATTTTAATGCTGATCCCTCTCAGCCTTAATTGTGATCCTATCCCAGCACAGTACAGCGTGGTTTAGTTTGTATCTAACAGTAAAGGGTCCCATTATCCAAGGGTGGCACTTGAAAGGCGATCTGCAAGAACAGATCTCCTCATTTTAATTAAAAGCTTCCATATATTATTTTCTAAGCTAACAAACATGGCCATAGTTGTAATTATGGAATCACCAAACATAGACTCAAGATCTTGTTAATAATGATATCCTCTTTAAAATCTCATAATCTTAAAAAAACATTGTAATTAAGTCACCAAGCAACTATATTCATCTCCATGAAATAAAGCCAAATCTACAGATAATTGCAAATACCATTTCCCAGTGGACTGGGGTTTGTATGCCAATTAGGCTCACAAATCTCAAGCTGTCACCTTCATTTCCAGTCATGCAGGCGGCTGGGAGCGCAGCTCTGAACAAGGCAGCCCCGGTGCCTCTCATTCCCTTACTAAAAAAGAAAATGAAGTTACCAACACACATTTGTAGATGTCAGCCCCCCAAGAAAAGGAGGAAAATATAATCCTTGGGTATATGACAACTAGAATAGTTTGTCTAGCTTCTGAGAAGAGTGTTGTGGGAAAGCTCTCGAGAGACTCCTGTGACTGCAGCTCTTCCATTACCAGCTGCCCCATGACTCAGATCTACACGCACCTTCCTAGCTGTGATGGTTTTTCCCTCTAAGATGCCACAAGTCCTGGGAGCCCTGGTTAATGGATCTCGTGCACACACTCATTTAATCACACCTGCAGGGCTCAAGCTTAAAAGGGTGACCTGATAAAACCAGGGGAGCTGGCAGAGCAACAGTGAAGATGCTGTTGCCTTCACCTTTGTTTTGGAAGGCCCCAGCTGCAAACCTGCTGTTAAACACCAATCCTCAGGGATCTGCCCAAGCACCTCATTGTGTTTCCTCTCCTCTTCTGCAGTGCCCACCAGAACATGGCACAGAAAGAAAAAGTAAACGTTGTGGCAAGTCAAAATCCCCAAGATGGTGCATCTGTACCCATAGTCCTCTTCCCAGAAAGGCTGATTAAACCCACCAGCCATAAAGCCTGATGGTTACAAACCCAGGCCACAGAATACATCTGTGAAGATCCACTCAGCTAACTTCAGTCTGAAAAGCATGTCCTCCTCTCTGCCAGCATCAGCTTAGGAAAGGAACAAACCCAAACCAGAAAGTGTTTGTAACAAAACCCACTGATAGGTAGGTATTTCTATTTTTTATCTCCCTGAATTTCACAAAAGCCTGGATCTACTGCTCAAATTCAGCAGTGTGCAGTAAAGCATTAAGTCTGTATTCAACAAGTTTAATTACTGTGTAAATGAAAGAAATTATTATTCATTCATGCCATTTATTTCAGTTCCAGTGCGAGCTGCTTTTATAAAGCTGGGTTGGGGGGTGCAGAGGGGAGGAGGAGGCTGGGTGTATAATTACCACTGTATTTCTTTGCCAAACATTAGTGAACTTAAACAAAAAGTGCTTGTTTTTTGCTGAAGAGGAAAAAGCATGTGAGCTATCAGTGATGAATCGCAAGGACGCCCACAACCTTGACACGGTGCCAGGCTCTGATAGGTACACCAGCATTTGGGAGGCTGATAACAGAGAGCTTATTGAAGCCCCAAGACCAGCTCAGGACTCTCCTGGGTTAAAAGCCACCCAAACTATGGGAACAATCCAAGCCAGTAGCCCCTGGGGAGGAACGGGAGCTACTGTGCGACATGAAAGATAAAGTGGCAGCTGATGCTATCGGGGACTACCCAACAATGCATCTTTTCTAATGGATTTTCACAGGGCTTAAACTTCAAACAAAGGAAAGGGAAAATAAAAACCTTTAAGCTGATTCAGATCAGGCATTTCTGAAAGTCTGAAGGAGCAGGCAAGGGAGAGGCTGGGGGGGCGGGGGGGTACGACACGGTATGTGTAAATATAACACAGTCTGCAGTCTGGTTCTTATTGCATGTTGTGCTGATCCCAGGAGAATAGTTATTACCTGCTCTGATCCTCCCAAACCGTTCCAGTTTTCCGCATACTGTTGTAAACAAATCCTAGCAACTAATCAAAACATGTTCCAAAACCGTGCTCTTTCTGGAACAAGTCATTCCTGTACCCTCCTATCCCATCCACCAGCATTTAATTACTGCGCTACAGGAGAGGTTAGGCTCTGGCAGAAGTGGCCTCAGTTTACTTTAAGGAAGGAAAAGGAGAAGGAAAGGAAAAAAAGAGACAGAAAAATCAACCCTGGACCACACAAGTTGTGTGTAAGAAGTTACAGCTGATGCATTTAGGTAAGTGGAAGGAGCAGGAATGATCCTGAAGGTCAGCATAAGCAGGGCAATAACTGCAGTGATGTTTCACATCCACATTTAGCCAGAGCACTTACCCCATTGAGCTAGCCAGACAATCCATCCTGTTTAAGAGAGTCTCTACAGAATTACTGCGGCTGCTTTACCATAGCCAAGGCATTGAGTGATCCTCTGAAAGCATGTGAAGTTCATACACTCGACTAGGGGAATAAACACGACTAATTTCTTTCATTTCAGAGTAATACGTATCAAAGCCCATTCTGATCTCATTCCTGATTCATAATGAGTCGCTCTGAAGTTTGTCCCCAATTCCTTGCTAAAGCAAATCAAGCCAAAGGGAAAAAGCCATAATCCAAGCAGAATTCAATGAGCTGCACCTATTAAGAAGGCTATCAAAGCTTGTTCTCAGGGTTTAAACCAGGAGAAGATTTAAGGTGGGGAAGAGATTATCCCACATCTGCCTCCCAAGACACGCTGACACCAGAACTGCCACCATCAGCTGGACCAGATGTCAGATTTGAGACACTGACCTATTATCACATTCTACATGTCACTTACATCACACCTAATTTCTGCCCACAGACTGCACCTGCATCACCTCTAATTCCCGGCTGTGTTGAACTGTAAGGCTCAGGAATCTCAGATGTTGCTGCTTTGGTTCAAGCACGCTGTACCCTCCATTAGCCTTAGAGGAGCCCATGCTGCAGCTGATCAACCTGCTCCAGCTTGATCCTCCCTCCTGATTAGACCAGAGGGTTTTCAGACACAAAGCACTATCTCGTGCCAAAAACTGATTACTGCTCCACCCTAACAACCACAATGATAATACAAAAGGTAATTACACCCAGAAATAGGTTACACAGCCATGCCAAAGCCAAGTACTTTGGTTCACATCTGCACAATATCTGCATTTATTTTTTTCACTGCTGCATAAAGTAATTGCTGAATTTATGGTATCAGTAACAGGAGACCAACAGCCCCATCCTCTTTGGACTTTTCAACCTCATTGAGAGATGTGGAGCAAACCTGGGCAGCATTCCTTAAAGCACCCATCTGCATGCTGCACCCACAGTTAACCACCTTGTGCTGGAGCTGCTCCCTGCACTGGCTGCCTGCAAATGTCAGCTCTTCAGAAGGCAACAGGCGCTGTGTTTGGTGTTCTGGAGGAGGCACCATGTGAGTACTGTGACCCAACTGCTGAGGTATGGCTGCAGCAAGGAGAAACAGATGGGGAAAGACAACCAGCCTGTGTTAGATACACCACCAAAAGGTCAAATAAACCACTTCTGTCCACCTTCCTCTTGGGTACTTTTACATCAGCTAGAGGAATCAAACCAACTCTGTAGGCACATTCAATATGAATATGGAAAGCACTTCTTTGCCACTCTGCACACTCATACACTGTATGAAGGACTTTGTCCATACCACCAAAGTCCTTAGCTCAGCTCCCATGCTCAGCCTGTCCTGAGTTTTCAACTGCCCAAAGAAATGAACAAGGGCAATGGATCCATTTATGCCAATCTGACACATGAAGCAGTAACAGCCACATCCCTTAATTCCCAGTCTGGGAAACTACAGGCAGGAAAAATTTGCTGCATTGATAGTTAAGAGTGATATTTTTGAGTTTCTGTGCTCACTGATGCAGCATCTCCTCTGAACACAGAGGGCAGCTATATTCACCTGTGGAAGGGGGGATAGGGCTTAGCAAACTTGTCATGCGAAGAGCAAACCTCACCACTGACACCAGTGCTCACAGGCAAAAGCCAACTGGTCTGGAAAGTGCACTCAGCCTGTCTGTCATTAGGCATTTCCACAGCCAGCTGAGACACATGAACAATTCATATAAGGCAACACCAAAAATAAAGCTAATTACTTTAGGCTGATGGTAAGAGAGATCTTTTTCTACAGGCTACTTTGCAAGGTCACCTTTCTTGCTTCCATCTCTCTTTTTCTTTTTTAAAACAAGTGACATTGAACTGATTTCAAAGCTTATCTAACTCCACCCCAGGGCAGGAAAGGGTTAAGACCTCAAAAATACACACAGATGACTAGAAATCAGGCTGGTAAGGCAATAATTTAAAAAAGGAAAGGAAAAAAGGGGAAAAGAAGTATTTTCTTACAGTCAAAACATAAGCACATCCCCAGTGTTTAAGGTCACTTCCTCTGCTCACAGCGCTGGGAGCAATCCTGTCAATCAGCTCAGCGTGCTGGTAGTCTCAGCTCACTCCCAGTCCACAAAGTGGCACAGCAGAAGAGTAACATTTACCCGCTGGGAAAGGGGGATGAAAGAAGCAGCTTTCAATTGATTCCAAAGGTCCTCTGGGAAAGATGAAGCCTCTGGTTTATTAGCACTGACATTCAGCTCTCAGAGCATCAGGCTGATACCTATTTAATTTAATGCCATTTTCCAGGAGGGAAATCTGTTGGTCAGGCTCTCGTCAGGGAAGCCCAGCCAGCACCAGCCCCATTTGCAGAGCTTTCACCCTGCCTGGAATTAAACACACTGGTGGGACAGAACATCCCCAGCACACAGCAGTGACTGGGCTGTCACCTCCACCAATAAAATAGGGCCCTGTGCTCCAAGTTCCTGCATTTCCTACGGTGTCAATGTAGTAGAAGGGGAAAAAAACCAAACCACCACCATCATGCTTCTTTTGAGAGGAAAGTCTGCTTTGTACAGACATGTGAATTGTTGGTCCCAAAACCCTGACCCCTCTGAAATGAAAGGCAAATCAAACCCAGCTAAACACAGGTCAGAACCTCACCCTTGGCATTTGGTTCATGCCATTTCTTTGGCCAAGTCCCTCGGGCTCCTTGACTGGTGTTCTTACATGTAAAAGGAGGTATTTAATTCATCTTAGACACAGATTAACTGCATGACACACTAGGGTCTTTCAGGATAAGATACCATTATCCTTCCCTTAAAAAGTCATCATTACACAATGGCATTAGTCTGCAGCTGTCCAGTTGCCACCATCTGTATTATGCTGTGAGTGCACATTATACTGGGATTGTGTGTCATGGTTGCATCACCACTAAACACATAAACTACAATGAGGTCCTGGGCAGTGTCAGGAAAGATCTGGGAGGTGAAAATGGCTTATGATCATTAGCAATCTACAGTGGAGCTACACACAATCACCCCACACTAGCTTAAGTCAGGCACCAGAAGATGCAAATACATGCTGGGTGTAATACTGAATATCGTGTAAGGAATCTGAGCATCTGTTTCTCACTGATCCCTTAATGCTTAACTCATCTGTCTTGTGAAGCTGCAAGAAGGATCTGTCTACAAGCAAACACACTGATGAAGTCTCTCCATGACTTTTAGCTAAGCTCTAATCCAGTCTAAGAAGAGCTATCAAATTATACACAATTTCCCCATCACAGAAGTATGTATCAGAAAAGGTCTCTATGAAATTCACAGGTTGATATAATGTCTTCCAGACTTTGCTATGCTGATTAGACAGCAATATAAGCATCTAGCGGCACATCTCCAGCTAGACATGTTGGCTTTCATTGAGCTCATCATGCAAGTCAGGATTATAGAGGAAATTAAAGGCTTTCTTATACACACCTCAGTGAATTATTACAAAGTGGAAAAAATGTTACAGTCGGTATCAAAACCATAAAGATCCACTCAATGCTGTATCTATGTTTGCTAATCTTTAAACCTAGAACTATTACAGGACTATTTATGTGTGCACACACAGACACTTGCACAGGCATCTTTCAGATGCTTTGACTATGGTCACTCCACAAATCAGTTTGTGACTGTAGGCACTCTTCCCAGGGTGGTATTGACCACCGACTGCTCCAGATCTTTATACCTGGAGAGAAATGTTAATGGAGACACAGGCTCTGTTTTGACTTTTTTAACTGAAGAGGATGAAAGAAGCAATGGGACTGCAAAGGATATGCTGCACTTAAGAGATAAACACACACATTTCCTTGTGTATTCTACCTCAGGTCTCAGAGGTGCAAAGCAGTGTTTTGTGAGCCAGTTTCCACTAAGATGCTGAGCACCGGGGCTGCTTGTGTTGAGTGCAAAGATAGAGAGCAGGAAGGCACCCAGCATCATCCCAGCATTCCCCTTCCCTACTCTCCCATTAACTGCACATCTCTCAATATGAGCCACACTTCCAAAAGTCACTTCCATCCCCAAGAGACTTGCTGGGTTTATATCTGCTCAGTGTTTCAAACAGCCTCGTCCCTCCTGTAAGACCCTTCCTGCAGGGAACCAGCAGCAAGTGGGCTGACTGCATCCCTCTGCTGCCAAGTGCTGCCCTTCCTACAGGATTTCACACCCTCTCAGGAGCAGAACCCTAACAGCACATCCAAAGATCCAAAGCACATCAGGGCCATACCCAAACATAAAAGCCATTCCCTCCACCCACAACCCAGAGACCTCCACACCCAGCACCACAGTACTGCACCCAACTACTGACAACCCCTGACAAGAAGAGGGGATGCTTCCTCTGAGCCCAAGGCATACGTGACACCTCCAACGTACCATATGGACACCTCTCTCTTCAAATGTGCTATCCTGACCCCTTTCCTATAGCAGCATCGAACTCCCCATTTCCTTGCTGCTGCTGAAGGCAGTTCATTTCAGAAGGGGCACCCACAGACATAAGCAGCAAAGACCTTTTCTAAACTCTTCAGATGATGCACCTCAGTGACATCAAAGTTGGGAATTCCAAATCAGGTCATAACAAATGGAGGCAGAATGAAAACCACCACAAAACTGTCTGTAAGAGGCAATTTTCTCTGTCCAGGCAGTGCTGTATTCCAACACAGTTTCAGCCTTTACTCTCCTGGATTGACAACTGAATTACACTTCCAAATCTCCCTCTTTCAACTTGTCATAAGCTCTTCTAATCCAACAAGAAGCACTTCCTTGGCAGAGCCGCAATTGTTAGGTTTTTCCAGCTTTTCTGATTTAGGGATTTTAATCTTTTTAGCCATGAACTGACTTCTCCGTACTAGCACTCACAAGAAAAAAAATCAGCTCTTGCCCGCCACACAAGCTGCCAAGTTCCTGGGACCAGATGGAACGGATCCGAGCTTTTTAAAGGAGATCACTGACAATCAGAGGGAACACGCTGAACCCCAGCAAAGTTTCAAGAAGGCTGGACAAAGATTGATCACAGCACTGAAAAATTACAGCACACTAAACAAGGAAACAGAAACACTATCTATTCATCTCTAACATCTGCATCATGTACAAGACTGCAAGTTACAAATATTGCTGGAATAAAGCTAAGAGTAATGCAACCCACATGTACCCACCATTGCTCCCAGAGAACAGGGATGCACTGCCCTCTTCTGACATGGAAGACATCTCAACACTACTAAGACCTACAGATTAGGTATTTGTCTTAAAGTGTAATTTTAAGGAGGTGTGTTAGATATAACAGTTTATATTTGTACCACAGAATCCCAGACTGGCTTGTGTTGGAAGGGACCTTAAAGCTCATCCACTTCCAACCCCTGCCATGGGCAGGGACCCCTTCCACTGGAGCAGCTTGCTCCAAGACCCTGTGTCCAACCTGGCCTGTGTCCAACCTGGCCTTGAGCACTGCCAGGGATGGGGCAGCCACAGCTTCTCTGGGCACCCTGGGCCAGCGCCTCAACACCCTCACAGGGAAGAGCTTCTGCCTAAGAGCTCAACTCAATCTCCCCTCTGGCAGGTTAAAGCCAATCAGTTTAAAGCCATTAAACCCCCCTGCCATGGAGATGTTCAATAAAGGAACTATTTGGTTACTGACCTCGAGTTTATGATACACTCAGTGAAATCCTATCCCGTCTTTTAAGCAGTTTAGGGTCTACACACAGACCTTTGAACCTGCTGTTTCCGTGTTCGATTTCACAGCTCTTCCCCAAGGGAATAGAATGACTCCATTTAATTAGACTCTGACTCTCTTCATCTGCCCCAGAAGTTTCTTGTCCCCTCATTCAAATGTAAGCATCATTTATGCTTAAAGGTTTGTACTGGTTTTTCACCAGTGTTCTAAAAAGCTCTGTAATATAATAATTCGCCCATTGTGAAACTTCTCTGTAGACACTGCAACAGGAACAGTGCTTGCCTTCTCTTGGTGCTGTACCTTGTCCAATAGCTTCAAGGAAATGCATTGTAATTCTCCCAGAAATACTGCTCAGATAATAATCCTGACAACATGTGTGAGGCTGGAAAAAATGAAGCACGCAGAAGAGGAGAAATTAGATTCTTCTTCCCAGTCCCAGCTATTAATACTAAGCTGTAAACACTACATGGTATGCCTTTGTTTGAAGGTGACAACCACAATCAAATCCATAGCTGCTAAGCTTGGTGGCTGTGGAAGAACACCAGTTTCATGCAACAGTCACGGTACAAGACAAGAGGTTTCAGAATGAGCTGTCCCTGCATCATCAGCACAGACAACAGCTGGGCTGGGCCAGATCAAAGGCTCAGCTTGCACAGCATCCTCTTTCCAACAAGGGCCATAAATGGATGTCCAGAGGAAGAGAACAAAAATAGGCTAGGTATATATAATACTCCTGTCTCTATTTAAGTGTACATCTTTCTTCCTTGCTTCCACCTCCAGTCACTTCCTGTTCAGTGGCAATCACTTGATTTCCATTAATTTGCCCACTCTCCCATAAGAGGTGTAAACTTTAAGCACCCCCAGTTTCCTCTGACAGCCAGTTGCACTGGTCGGCACCTTCACAAAGAGCCACCTACTACTGATCTCCTTCAACTTGGCTCTTATCTTCCTTTGAAATCCCCAAGTTCTTGTGTTGGAAGGCAATGAACAAACCCCATCCTCCCTGTGTCCTACGTGATTTAACAGACCTCTGTCACATCTTTTTAACCTATTTACTCACCTGAAGGGTTCTAGTTCATTTAGTTCTTCCCAAACAGAGGCAGTTGAACACCTTGCAGCTCTTCTCTGAGCATTAATAGTGTCAGCAAGTCTTTAAAGAGGGGAGGATGAGAGCTGCACAGTGTCCACACCACAGGTAAATCAGGGATTTCTATTCCATCACAGCCATGTTCCTTGTTCCATTCTTAGTACATTTCCTACGATTTTAGTTGATTTGTTACTACTACTGAGCACTGTGCTCATTGTTTCCATTATAACCCCAAGATCTTGTTCATGCATAGAAATGGAGATAGAATCTCACTAATTACACTCTCACATAGAAATCAGCTCAGAGTCCATCACTTCACGTAGAATCCTAGAATCATTTAGGTTGGAAAAGACCTTTAAAATCATCAAATCCAAGTGTAAGCCTGGCACTCCCAAGTTCATACAGAGCATTAAGATCATTTTAGGGGAGAGTCAATGCAGTCCTTAAGAGTAGCATGAGGTACATGTGCTTTGGCACAGGCTTGACACTACAGTGAACTCAGACACTTCAAGCCAAATCCCTTCTCCAACCCGTGCTCTATTCATGCAGCTACCCCACACCACAATAAAACACGATTTTAACACACCTGGTGCTGGCTTATACCACCAATACCTCCAAATTTGCTAAAAGCACACATCAGTATTTGATAGAGCAGGCAATGCTGCTCTTACAGCTGACTGCAAACAAGACTCTCTTTTCTCCCAAACCCAGTGCATTGATTGTCTGATAGGGGCTGTTCTTTTTCTGCTTTATAATTCTCAAACATTTGCAGTTGTGAGTCTGTCAAAGCTTTAATTTGCTTCATCTGATTCACGAGCACCTTGTTAATCTTTTATCAGTTTTATTACAAGCTGTAAACAAAACCCAGTTCTTCAATAATTAAAGGGCAGAACCAGCCCTCAGGCAAATGACGTCTGGGATGGGGGGGTGTTCAAATTTGAGAATCAGAGTAAACCCATAGATTAGGCTTTTTCCTTCCCATCTACAGAATCAGGGACTCTGGCTTCAAACCAGGAAATAATTCTAGATGAACAGATTGCGTGTGACATCCCCCCAGCCAGCCTCTCTCATCGAGTGTGCCCTGAATATTAATCTATCAAGTATCTTCATGTCACTGCTTCCAGCGTTACACAAACCACAGGCTTGCAAGTCAAAAGCTGTACCCCCAACAGCAGCTCAAGAGAATTCCTCTCCATTCACATGGGCCCAGCCATGCCCGAGTCTGCTGCTTTGCCATCAGTCCCTCCCAGACAGCAGAAGGTCTCCCCACAGCTCATAACCTGAGAGAAGGCAGCTCTTCTGTCCTCTGGCACCACTGACTCAACCTTAGATCCTTAGCTTCAAATGGGGGTCCCCAGGCAGCAGTCCTTGTGTGGAAAACACACCAACAGTGCTGACACCACTGAGGCTGGTCACCCATACAGAGGATGCTGCTATAACCACGGTAAATACAAAACTTACCTCCTTATTCATACTGAAGTGTTATTTAGTGTCACTATTACTGCTATTACAACCTGCTCCATGCTCTACCAACTCTTCAGTCCAGCTGTGCTGAAGAACAGCATTCACTGATACCAATCAGCTACAACCACCTTAGAAATTTTGATACAAAGTTTCCAGCTTTCTAATGTATTTCAAATTGTATTTCCTAATGTATTTTAAATAGTATTTCTTTCTTATTACAAAAGCAACCACTGTTAATGGCACCCTCCAAAGCACTGCAATCTGAAGAAAACCTAAGGAACTATGAGAGCAAGTCTGTGCAAATTCTAATTACCTTTTGAAGGTACACTGCCATGCACACAGAAATGGATTTAAATGCATTACACACCTAAAAATGGGTGATGGATGCACTGCTGGCCTATTACATGTGGTTCATTGTGCAGAGTTTTCTGCTTGTGCGTTTTGTGCAGTGGGCTGTAAAAGTTGCTTAACAGAAGAAAATACATTTGATTAAAAATTTACATCAGAAGATTTTTTCTATTCCCCCTTGTTATTTTACCTGCCCTGATGATTCCCATTAGCATACAATTCTTCTTAGTCTCACAAACACATGCAAAAAACCCCAGGACTGACGATGGAACATTTCAGGACTAGATCTCAATGCACACTGAAGATAAAGCTGATCAGAATCTGGCTCCAGCTGGAAGAACACCCAACACATATTCCCACTTAAGAGGTGGGAGGATCCTACAGTGATAGCGAGATGCTCAAACAGTTCTGCTTTAGTGACTCCCTTTGTGAGAAATGCCAAAGAGAAAATGGGAGATGCCCATAGATCCCAATGGCTCAACCATGTGAATCCCACAGGGCTCCCAGCATCTGCCCAGGCAGGAGCAGCCCTGAAGCCGTCCGGATACGCAGGATGCAACAACTGCCTCCGATGCCAAGAAGTCCTTTGTATTTTAACCATATTCCCAGCAAAGCCAAATGAAGCTACAGACCTGATTCTTCATATCAAAATGTTATGAGGTTAGTGATAACCACTTACAGCAAAAAACAAACTGCAAATTTTCAGTTTGTAGAACAAAGAAATCGAAGAGTTCACTTGTAACTTAAAATGCCCTTATCTAAAATCACACCAGGGCTCTCCCAAGAGCTGGTCCAACAACCAAAACTTGCCAGAACTGCCTAAAGAGCTGTCTAAATCAAAATAAGGAAGAATTACTTGGCCCAACAACCTTCGGCATCCTCCTCCAAATGCTTAGAACAACACAGCGCAGAAATAGAGGGAGCCAGGGCAGGACCTGTGCATGGCTCACACTGCAGGAGGTCATTCCTCACAGGAGGTCATTCCTCACAGGAGGTTTGGCTGAACTACACTTGGTTCTGCAGCCCCAGGAGCAGAAGAAATCTGAGGGGCAGTTTCTGACGTGAGTACACGTGTGGCTGAACAGTGCTGCTGTGAGGGGCTGATCTCCCACCCCTCTAGGGCTGGCGACTGCACACCAACACCTTCTCTTCCTCTGGATTTCAGTCCTGCCTGCTTTATGGTGGGCACACAATGCCATGGAGACAGGAGCCTGTGCTTCTGCTGGTGCACCAGCCAAACCCAGCCTCTGAGGCCAAAATAAGGGGGAAAGCATTGCTCAGATGCACTATCGAGCCTCAAACAAAGCGCAGCAGCAGCCACCGTGAGCAGGCACCTTTTGTCCTTCAACATCTTTGTGTTCACAGAAACAGCAGATCAAATCAATGCAATTAACAGAAAGCCAAAATATGAACCAAAGCAATTCTCTGTGAGAGAGCTGTAATGGCAACCACAGGCTCACCCAGCAAAGCCAGGCGGAGGGAAGGAAGCAGCTGAGCCCGAGGAGCTCGGGCTCCTGAAGCATGAAGGCACATTTGTAATAATCCATATTTACAAGTGAAGTAAATTGCTACATCTATTTCCCTGACTCCGATGACTAGACCCGGTATCTGTATGCAAGCACCACAATGACAAATCTCACTCATTTCCCTAAACGCCGCCAGCCACAGTTGCAACATGATTTTAAAAAATGTAAACTTTTAATATTCATAGGCAGGAAAGGAGAAAACTCAGCAGCTAAAAGTGATAAAAATACTGAACCAGGTGTCTTTGCCAAGTACTTTGGGACGATGCAACCCTTTGCAGATCATCACCATCAGTTTAAGGAGTAACATCTTGATCTCGCACCTGCAGAAATCCAACCACAAAGCAATGAGGAGAAGCAGCAGCAAAATTAAATAATTAAAATTCACACAATTAGCTCCAGCAAACACTATTGGAGAAAAAAGCAAGAGGGTTCCTCTGCCCTGTGAGGGTGCTGAGGCGCTGGCCCAGGGTGCCCAGAGAAGCTGTGCCTGCCCCATCCCTGGCAGTGCTCAAGGCCAGGTTGGATGGTTCTTGGAGCAGTGTGCTTTAGGGGAAGGTGTCCCTGCCTGTTGCAAGGGGTTGGAAGTGGATGAGCTTTAAGGTTCTTTCCAACACAAACCAGTCTGGGATTGTAGGATTCTGCAGACTGATCTAAAAAGTCACCAACTGAAGCAGTTATCCCCGATTCAATCAAGTGTGGGGAGGGATTTCTGGAAGAATTCATCATTCCAGGGATAATGAGTGTTTCAGTGTGCTTGGGTCACCAACGTGATTTATCACCTTGGCCATCCGGCTCTTTTGAACACCTTTGTTATCCTGCCGCTCATTTCAGTAGCTGGTCTAAAAACAACCATGAACTTCTGAAAACATATTTCCTACCGCAGCAATGCGATAAAATGGTCCCAAGATGAAAAACCTTTTTGTGAGGAATGGGAAGGAGGAGGCATTGTCTCCTGTGTCTCCACACAAGAGACAAATAACCAAATCCTTGCCACATTCCTCCTATACAGGACAAGACAAATAATGAGCAAAGTTGGAGCAGAGAGAAAAAAAACCCTGAATTCTCTAAAAATAGAGCAGCTCATGAACCTCCAGCTGCAGCGCAGCCCTTTCGAGACGCAACTCTTGGTGCTTGTCAAGAAAGATGCTTCCTGCCTCAATCCCCCTGGAAGAGCCACACAATCTAATGCAAGTCACATTCAATGTCCTGTGTGCTGCTCACTACCAAGTGGCTGAATTACTGGGTGCAGATCTCATCATACTCTTAAAAAGCCATTTGGAATCAGGGCTCTGATTTAGATTGGCTTTATCCTTTACTTTCAAAGTACAACTGGCAATAATGTAGTCTGCACATTTAACATTTGAAACAGGGTTTCCATTTACCTCTTTGTACTTACTAGAGGAAAATGACTGTAATTGAAATCTTTCTGCTGGAAATGAAGCCCTTCGAACACTCAAAGTGTTTTTTGTCCTTAAGCCTTTTTATTTTAGCTGTCAAAACTGTAAACTGCCTTCTGGAATAGTGGGAGTCTTATGATAGAGCAAGACATGAGTGTAGCCCATATCTAGGTACCGGGTGTTTTAATCTAATTTTCCAGCTATGAATACAGCACTTCCCTCCCTTTGGGCACTGCTGGGAATGAGAGAATTAAGCTTTGCTTCAGTTCAGCAGCATCTATCAACGAGCCTCAAACAAGGAACCAGGCTTTTCGAGGACAAAGCAAAACCTTTCAAGTCCTCCAACTTCATCCATGAGCTCCTTCAGACAGAAGCAGCAACACATGAAGCCCGACTGCCCACTCCTGCTGCCTCTCTCCACACATCTCCCACACTTCCCAGAAGTTCACAGATTTCCAAGAGCTTGCCTTCTTTTCTCTCCTCCGATCAAACCGATTTCCCAGTGTCAGCACTATTATTTGTATGGAGCTGCTGAATTTTAATTACAGTGTAAATGCGCTCAGACTGAATGTGGGTATTATGCTGAAGTGGCTCCTGTCCAAATGACCTTATATTAAATCTTTGAAAGGGTAAACATAAAAACTTTGGGCTTTTTCCAGTAGGCTCCCTTGAAGTTTATATAATAGAATGTTTGCAATTAACTTGATAATAGACTCAGGATGAAGCTGTGTGGATTTTTACTTTGGGTACTTTTATTATCTGATTATTTTAACCACAATTAAAACTGTGCTGCTGTGAAATGGGTTTGCAGCGCTTGTCTAACGCAACAGTAAAAACGGTTTGGGTAACTTCAGCAAACTAACACACCAAAGCCCATCAGTTTATCCACTATCTCTGTCTTCTCCTTCCAGTTCTGACATGTCTTTAGGACAGAAGATGAGCACAGCCATTTCCCAGGCTTTCCATTGCAGCCACTGAATTTTCTCCCTACCAGTATAAACCAGCCACAAGCTGACAGACAACACGAGTTAACTGGCTTAGCAAGAGATTTCAAGATGGCAGATGGATGCAGTGAGATTGGAAGCTCCTAGAAGACCTGTGAGGGTTGAATTCCCTTGGAGCTCAGTCAAGTTCCATCCCCAAACCTCAGCTCAGGTCTATCTGCAGAAGCTGCAGATAAATCTGATGGGATGCGCAATGTTCAAACAGAAGAGTTTACAGCAGTAGTGATGCCGAGAGCATAAAGCAGGTTGACTATATGTGAAAGAGTATAGCACAATGGATAAGCTGGCTGCAGTTACCTCTGACATGTATATAAATACATATTAGAAAAGGGTCTTCAGACATTAAAATCTTCCAAAACAAATCAAAGGGGAAGAAAAAACCATATTTGTGATGGCCAGAGGCAAGGATGTCAACCTCAGCAGCTAATCAAAATGTCAATGAACTTCTCTGCAAGGGAATTAGGAGGGAGCGGTGCAATGTCAGTACTGCGGCACACACAGGAAAAGCAGTTCTAGCTCTGATTTAACAGAGAGACTGCACTCACATGAGGGCAGAGACCCAACCTTTCCCTAACCTAACATGAACTCCCTTCAGCAGACATTGTATAACACTGCCAAAGGAGGCGAGGAAGCTCAAATTAATGTTATTTTCACGGGCTGCTGCCAAAAGAGACATCACTGTCCTTTCCACTCACCCTCAACCAGGTATAAGGTTGAGCACATCTTTTATAGCTGTACACTGGGGATGAACTAGGACACACATTGATACTGCCTGAAAATGAAGCCAGTCCCCAAGAAAGGGAAGAAAACCTGTTCATTTCCAGTTGGATCAGCTCCCGCGCTCATGTCACCACGTGGCGGCACAAGCACTGCCACTGACAGCGTGTAGCTGGGAGTGGGAACACTCATCCCTGCAGCAGCCTGCCCGTATGGCAACTGAAAATGAGAAACTGCATCTCCAAGGGAGGTTTGAAATCCCTTCAGACAAACTGTTGCAAGAAGCTGGTTTGAGAATTTCTAGGGATACTTCAGCTTTGCTAACAGAAAGCCCATTTCTAAAGCCTTGACAACATGGATGAGTTGCAAAGGAATCTGACCTCATTTTTTAAACCAATGTGGTTACACTAAGGCAGAAGCACTTGTTTGACGAGCATGTACCCACAGTATCCAGCCAGAGAACTGTACCAGTTTAATAGATTCAGTGTTAATTCACACTAGCACAACTTCTGCACACAGACTAGACTTGAGGCCAATGGAAAATAAGCCAAGCGCACAACCACAACACGAAATCCTGTGTTTAGCAAGGGGAACATCCCCACCACGTAGCCAAGATTGAAATGCCTGAAGAGCATCCCATTAAGGAACCCCCACTTCCATGCAAAGGACTAATGGGTCTCTTATCACACAGAGAATTCAATAGAAGAGCATGCACGCACTTCCTGAATGTGTGCATTATGGTTTGGAGTTTTTCTCTCCCCCCAAATAGATGAGCAGACTTGGCAACTTCCCTGGTGAATCAGAAGAAAATCCTGCAAGGCACAAGGAACTCTAAGAAGAACTAAATGGGTTTCCTGGATTCCATCCATGTTCACATTTCACAGGTTGTAGATCTCGAAAATGCCTGTTTCTGACAAAACTGGTATGGCAGGTTATGCAACACACACACACACACACACACACACACATACACACACAGTCACTCCGCGACAGAAAAGCAGGAACATGATCTGCTCGATTCAGGGCTTTCTGGTTCAACTGCAGGGGTACTGAAAAATAAAACAGAAAAAGGAAACCTAATCACCGAATGTCAAGGTGGAAAATGAAAATCCCCATAACCTTAAATAGCCAACCTCATGCACTCACAAACACCTACTGAGTTCATTAGACTCGGTACTTCCAGGAAGAGCTTCACGTGCTAAATACGCAGAGTTGATTTGGTTTGATAGAGATGTTTATAGGTCTGCTCTGACTCTTAAACCCATGGAATTATTGCAGAGACACAACAAGGAGATAAAACATAACTGCCTAATAAAGAGGATTTTACAGCCAAATTGCCCTTGTAAGACTGGCCCAAACAAATGAAAAGGGAATACTTAAATCTGGGACTTTGTTAAATATGCTATTTGCAGCCCGGGATAAATGATAGGACAATCTTGTTAAATGAAATATATATGCTTTCACAGCGTGCAGTGTAACTTCAGGCACAAAGATAAGACATAAATCAATATGCCAGAACTATTTGCCAGAATAGAATATTTCAGGCTAATAGCACACGCATGGGCTTTTCCCTGTTTTAAGAACAGCAAGTTGCTAACTGCTAGAGGATGTTTAGGGAACAGATAGAGGGGCTTCTTTAGTATTCCCACAAATAACTTGTCATGCTCTTTTGGCCATTTTGCTGTATTCGAGGAAACAGCAAAGCTACATACAGATACTGTGACTGGGTCTCAGCATTACTGACCACAGGATCAGTCTTGAACCTGGGGCAGGAAACCATCCAGGGAGACAGTGAAAATGCATCACTGTCAAGCAGGTCCCCACTGAGATCATGGTCCATCTTCTCCCCGTCCCTGTCTCTGTCTCCTCCAGGCATCCAGGTACCAGGGGACAGGAAAGATAAAGTGAAAGATGAGTGTGAAAGGAAAATCCAACAAAAAGCACCCAGTTCTGTGCAATAGGAAATGCAGCAAGTTCCATAGTAAACTCCCAGCAAACAACCCTAGCAAACACCTCTCTACTTTCTGATTAGCAGAAGTTCTTTCTTCCAGTAGTAATCATTTACAATTAAATACTTAGCTACTAAAGGAGAAGACCTGACTTCCCTCCAGAAGCAGGTTACATCTCATAACTGGCTCTACAGAACAAGAAACATTCCCCCCTTTCAAGCCCTGTAAGAGGAAAACAAATACATCTCTCCTGCTTTTTTCTCGTCTTTAACTGACACAGCACTGTAGGAATCAGATCTTTTTCTCTTCCACTTACACAATGCTGAAGTTGTGGCTGTCACATTTCCAGCCCGTACCCTGTGCTGCAGAGGCTTTCGGCACCGCTTTATCTAGCAAGCCACAAGCAAACAAATTCACCAGTGAAACTTCCCCACTGGTGCCTGTCAGGAGCAGGGGGCTGCAGGCGACCACGCAGCAATCCCTCGGGAAAGGCTGCCAGAGAAAACATACCCGCTTACCTTCTCCGCATGCTTGAACTTGACATAGAACCAACTTGACTTGATCATTGTCTCACCTCCTGCCCCCGTTAAAAAGCAGAACAGCAACCCAAAGCTATCCTGCTGCTGAAAGGCAGCGTGCCTGCACTCCTCCAGTCAGAGCCGGCGACTTTCCAAGGCGAACACGGGATTTAAGGGAAGTGAAGAGTGGGAGAAAAAGGACAGAAGGAAAAGGCGATGCTTTCCCTCTGCAGCTCCAGTTTGTCCCCTCCTGCCCTTCCAACGCTGAGCGCGATCTCGCTTGCTGCCTCAGAGCTCGCCGAGCGCCTCAGCGCCGCATCTCGCTGTCAGCTTGGCTGCCTGACAGCAGAATTCCTCAAATGGACTTCAGCTGCATTCATCACAAATGGCACATGTCAGTAAAGCCAGGAGGCTGGCTCTGGCACTGGCAGCCTCCCAGGACCATGACCTCCCCCAGTGAGATGAATAATGAATTCCAGCACTTCCCTCCAGACACAGATCAACACCTGGCTAAACATTATTCTGACAATGAGCTTGCCCATTCGGAGAACGCTCCAGCACCGTGTTAACCCCTCATGCTCCCACCATGCAGCCTGCCGATGCTCTGGAGGCTGTCCCACGATGCCCTCCACTGCCTAAAGAAAGATTACCCAACTATATATAGTTTAGAAACAATAAAGCCTCTTAGGCATAAAGCAAGTATCTGCTTTCTGATTCTGCAGCTGCAGTAATGCCACCCAGTAACCAGAGCAAGCCATCAGGAGTCAGACTCTCTTCTGCCCCCGCCCTTTCCAATCTCCCCTCCACATACCCACTTGTTCAGCTTTGATGCTGCTAGGTTCATGTTTTAATACAGAACCTGTAAAGAACCTTTGGAAAAAACAACAACAAAACCACTATCAGTATGAAACTAATGCATTGAAAATCCTAGGCAGACTTTCTGTTCTTCAATCCATTCAGAAACACTGTCCACTCTGCTTTAATGAAACACATTGATCTGGTTGCAGCTTCCTGCAAATCTCCCAGCTCCAAGCACGCCACAGAGCCCTGAATATCAAGTTGCAAACTACAGAATGAATATAATCAGTCCACTGTATTTCCGCTGTACACAGACAGTGCTGTACCAGAGCAGTGTTACCTCGCCCAGCACCCTATGTCCAAGGAATTAACGTAAGAAATCCCAAGTCCCTCAGTAGCACATCTAATAACACAGACCAAAATTTGTTGTGCAGGGACTTGAACCTCTTTATGCTTTTCCTACACCTTTTCCAGGTCTAGGTATCTTTTTCATAGGCAGAGTGAAATAGAATAAGTACATGTACCTCCTACTGTATGTACACACAGAGATACACAGCAGATGAGACAGATACTGAAAGCTGGTTTGTCAATATTACTCACCCAAAAAGTTCTGCCAGTGCTGATAATGGTGTCAGTGCAACACATGAAAGCTGGAACTCAATGACAGCCTTGTACTTCCTTACTTGCCAACAGAGGTTTTTAGAACTTTTCATGAACTAAGACTTATACAAGGGATCTAAATACCAATACTGACCAAGAACAGTCCCCCTCATTTAATCAATTGTATGGCTCTAACCTTCCTACACATGGGAAGATGCCCTAGTCCATACTCATCTGCAGCAGCAGGAGATGCTGCTGCTCAGCCCTGCTCTGGAGTTAGACCCCTGCTCAGCTAGGGCATCAGGGTGAGCAAAGCCCCTTCTAACCCCCCTCAACACAACTCAGCCAAGCTGCCTTAAACCACTGCCAAACACGGCACTAGCTGTCAGAAATCACTTTTCATTGATACTACAGAAAAGTATTCCCACACTCCCTTTAATCCTGTGTTTCTGTGGGAGAACTAACCCACGCAAAAAAGGGTTGTAAAATGTCCAAGCCTCTTTCAGGACTATGGATTCATCTAAAATTGTGTCTTGCAAACACAAGAACAAATTAAAAGGTCTCTGACAGGGAACACACATCCCAAGAAAACTGAAGCACTGATTTTTCTTAGCACCTTCACTTTCTGCACCTCCAAAGCTGTTTTCTGAAATAGCAAATGAATAAACTGGACACATCCAGCTGTGTGTCTGAACAGGACCAGGTCAGGGCAAGAGCCTCACTTCCCTCCTCATTGTTGCTTGGCCAAGGGCTCTTCTGTCCTCCAGCCCCTGGAGCAGGACATAGTGCCTGGATCTACTACAGACACAGATGTGAACCGCAGAGGTGGTGCCGAGATACAGCTCATGCTCAAGCCTCCCATACCCACATGGACACTACGCTCCCATGTACCCAATTACCAGAAGCGTGCTCATGGCGTTGACCCCAGAGCCCCTAAGGGGACCTGGGGGCAGTGTGACAGAGCACAGGCACCGAAGCAGCGAGCTCTGACACAGCGTACCAAGCACAAACAGCTGGGGCTCAAAGCAATTACCAGGCCCTGGATGTTTTCCACTGGTTCATTAGCATCTGGCAGGACCTAAAGTTCCAGGGTCACAAAACACAGAGCTATTATTTTAGCTCCAGAAAATGCACAGTGACATCCCTCGAGAGCTGTCCTTTTGTAATCAAAGGACAAGTGCAGTACAGGGAATGGAGATGCAGGACTTCAACCATCACATCCCCCAGCCAGGCAGGGAAGAGCTGATCACACCAAAGGATTGCTCGTTTTCTGTCACACCACTGAAACCCCCAACATCAGCATCCACAAACAGCCCCTTGGCAGCATGAGCAGAACACAGGTACTTCTTACAGTACTAAGAGCTGTCCAGGTTTGCACATGAAGTACACACCACTGAAAGTCTTCAACACTACATTTATCTTTGGAGCTGAGCAAAATACACCATGTATTTCAAACCTGACAGTGCCAGCACTTTGTCTGAAGCGTATTTGGGTGTCATATTTTATGGTGCATCACACAACAGCTTCACTTCTGTTGCCCAATTCATCTTCACTTGTTAGAGACGTGCTGCCAGACAAACAATACCGTGGACAGGAATTCATCCCTAAACATGCTGAGGCACAAACCTCTGAAACTCTGTTATCCCACACCTTCTCTTTCAAACACCCATCAATAACATGAAGGTGCTATTCAGATTCTGAGTTTGTACAGCCAAAATCCAGACTCGACCTTACAGACCCCCACGAAGGGAACAGTATTTTGATAGAATATTTGCAGTTCTCCTGGAACAATCATCTTTTTATTTATTCAGCAGGATTTGTCATTCTCTAATACACCATTTCAAACTTGAGACAGTGTACATAGGAATTAAAATAAACTCCTTTTTAACAGACCATTGCTTCCAAGCCTTTTAATATACCCTAATGTATATTTAGATATCAATCCATGTTCATTTCAATTATTCCCCATGACAAAGCTCATCATACGCCAGCACAACAAAGTAAACAGCAAGGAGTACCAGTTTGATTTTTAAGTCGCCTTAAAGCAGGGCCTACCTCCTCCTCTCCAGCTCCAGGTTGTTGCCAAGTTAGACTAACACTTTCTCATGCTATGTGGGAAGAAGGGAAGGAGCAAACTGGATACTATTTCACCTTGTACGTGCCACAGTATAAACACCCTGAAGAACCCACTCGTAAGGGGAAGCAGCACTATGCTGATCCTGGAGTAAGCTGAAGAGCACTGACCCTTCTGCCAAGCCAAAGGAATGTCTGCAGATACATCTCCGTGCAGAGAAGCTGAAGGGAGAGGGTGTATGTGCAGCAGGGACTACATCCAACATGAATCATATCCATTCCTATCTCTTTGGCACTAAGACAGCAGAAAAACCATCTTGCTTCCTATTACCATAATAGCTTTCACACTTCCCAACCAGCATGTGGACACTGGAAAAGACAGGCCATAAACAACAAGCACGAAGTTTAGATAAATAGGAAGTTCCCCTGTCCGGAAAAGGTCTACAGTAACTTTATAATTAGTTTGTGATAAACACCCAATTAGAATACATAGAAATAAAAGGGATTTTCACAGTTCAGGATGGCTCTGAATGCAGCAGCCAAAGCAGTGATCCCTGGAAGATTATCTGCAGCTGAGAGCAAAGCCTGTGGGATCTGCAAGCTGACTAACAGTGAAAGTTTCTCCCCATATTCAGAGAACTGCAGAGTAATGTGGATGACTTTAAATGAAGCACAAGTGCTGAAGCTCCATCTGCCTGCGTTTCACCATGCCCAGCACTTCCCCGGCTTTAAACTAGCAAATACCAGATTCCCTTCAAAGTACCCAGATTCCATAACACTGTTTCTGGTTTAGAAGCGCCCCAGAATTACACCAGCTCTGTCCTCAAAGATCTTTCGCACCCTAACAGGCTTCCCAGGGTATGGGCAGTAAGGAAAGGGGTCAGAATGACCAAACTCAAGCCAATCGATAGCACCAACATCATGAGCTAACAAGGCATCCTCCAGCCCGTGTTACTGGACATTTCAGATTCACATGAAGGCCTACAGGGAACTATCATCTTTCAGACTAATAGAAAGCACTGTGGGATTTGCTGTCTTGTTATTAACATGATAAAAATCCCATCTTGTACCTTGTAACCCTGCTCTCTCAACAACACCATCTGCTCTTTCATCTTGAGTGCTGTGGAAAAATCTCATCACAAACATGCTGCTGTCAATTCGTACTTCCCTGCACACTCTAAAAGAAGCTCTCTAGGTCGCTGGTTTGGCTCTTATGCTTCAATATCCACTTAGAGAAGGTACATTAAGAGCTACATCCCGTGTCCAGTGGACAGAGTTCTCAGGACTGGCACCAGATTAGACAGATGAAGTGCAGGATAAAGCAATGCAGGAGACCAAGAGCAGCCCCAGCCCTGCAGGCAGGACCACGCTTCATGGAGAGATTTCATTGCAGTGATAGAGAGGTGCAAATAACATTTTCCCTGCCTGCTATAAGACTTGCCAGCTCTTACAGATGCTTTTCTATGCAACCAAGATAAAGAACGCCTAAGAAGCAAGGCTACCTGTTTCAAAGAGTACAGATTAACTTGAGAAAAGCAGTCTGAAGTACTACATCTCCCCCAGCCAAGTGCCAATTTGTAACGAGTTACAATGAGTGATAACCAAACGCAAACATGTGCTCAGCTTTCTAGGTGAAATTATGGCCAGGAAGCACCACCATAGAAGCCTGAAACATTCAAAGACACAGTGCAGTCCACAGAGGACAAGGAACAGACATTTGCTAGTGGTTTACAATCTGCAAGAGACAGACTGAGACGGAAGGAGGACAGCCCATAAACCTGGCACACAAGAGCTGGGCTCACAATATGTTACTTCTGCCACTTTGAGTTACATCAGGGTACAATAAGGAAAGCTGCTGACATTACATGATATATATGTAACTGTGCCAAGCAGTCATGTGCAAGCATCTTCAGCAATGGGAGGCAAAGGTTGCTCGAAATGTCTTTTTAATCCCTCTGAAAAAGGAAGGTGCAGTGCTATAATCTGTAATTTAAAAAATAACAATAACTGCCACCTGGACAAAATGGCTTATGATATTAAAAGATCAGACAATGCTTTTGTAATCTTACACAATGCCTCTGTGTTTTGATCCCTGGCTTCCTGGTTTCTAGAGCTACAGTGGTATTTGGTCAAGGTTTTACTACCTGGAGAAAAGTTCCTTTCTGAGAGCACACCAGTACTCAAAAGTGTTTGAAATGACACCCCATTTTATCCTACTGGAACACATCTCATTTATGTAGGTTTTGGTATATATTTCCCTCATTTACACAACAGGGAGGAAAGAGCAAGGGGGGTGGGGGTGTGTGTAAAGGAATGCCTGAAAAACTTACAACCTCTCTGCAGTGCACATATATACAGTTAAGCATTAAAACAAGTTCTCTTTGAAAGTAAAAGCAGATCAGATGGCAGAGCACTAATGCCCACAGTTACATCAAGTCCTGTTCAGCAAAGTGTTTTATTCTCAAAATCCTAAGCAGCAGAGATAAGCCTGCAGTGCCACCAGCTCCTGCACTCAGCAACGGATAGGGAGTAATTTACACCTCAGCAATAAGTGCTGTAACCTATGTAATGCTTACCAAGGCACGAAGCTGTACACAGGACAGTGACCCAAGGACTGAGGAAGGAGGAACTGCAAAGCCTTGTCCTCCCTTAGGGGGGCTCATAAAGCTCCCAGGAGACTGAGATGAGCTCTTAGGCAGAAGCTCTTCCC
The DNA here is from genome assembly GCA_002631895.1 of Agapornis roseicollis. Classification (NCBI taxonomy): domain Eukaryota; kingdom Metazoa; phylum Chordata; class Aves; order Psittaciformes; family Psittacidae; genus Agapornis; species Agapornis roseicollis. The sequence continues at coordinate 554,429 of NDXB01004560.1, forward strand.
TGTGAGGGTGCTGAGGCGCTGGCACAGGGTGCCCAGAGAAGCTGCGGCTGCCCCATCCCTGGCAGTGTCCAAAGCCAGGCTGGACACAGGGGCTCGGAGCGAGCTGCTCCAGTGGAAGGGGTCCCTGCCCATGCAGCGGCTGGAACTGGGTGCACTTTAAGGTCACTTCCAACACAAACCAGTCTGAGATTCTGTGACGCTGGATGCTACCCAAAGGTTCTCCTATATTTCTCTGCTTTGATTAGGTCTGAGGATGCTTTGTACTCAGCTAGCAGAAAATACACCTCAACAGAGCCAGACTGGAAAGCACAGCCCATAAGTGAGCGTGTTTATGCATGTGCATGTATACACACGTCAACCCCAAGAGTTGATCTGAACTTGCATTGTCATTTGATTTTCAAAGGAATTCTAATTCTTGTGAAGTTTCCCCTTATAAACAAGATGTTGTTCTTTAATATTCACTGACTTCTAGTTTGCTTCCCACACACAACACATTATTTACTCTACAGTGGCTCGGTGCATCAATTATGGTAATAGTTTGTGAATAACATTTGCATTATGGGAAAATGAGCCTGGTTATTTAGCACCAGCCGAACCATCCCCCTGGAAAATTGTCACAAACATACGCATCACATTGCCTTCAGTTAAGCAGAGCTGTAATTGCACTGGTTTATTAAGAAGAGCCAGCTTTTTTTCCCTCTTTTTCCTATATCCTCTTTGTGACAGCAGACTAACATCTATATAAGCCCTTCCCTTAGACAGCCAAAGGTAAAGGCTAATGACTTCTGTTACTTTGTTCTCATGGCAGGGCTTACTTCACATTGGGATGTTAGGTGTGTAATGCATCTTCTACGTGAGTTTACTTTGATGCAGAAAGTGTGGCTCGGTAATTGTGGCATTTGATTAATGCTCCGTTTCAGTCCCTTCGGCTAAATTCCAAGCTCAGCTCAACTACTGTAAATTCTGATTCACATCTGTATTATATCAGCACCCAGAGTTTATATTCCATGAGCAGGACTGCATGATGCTGAGCACTGAACATGAGAGCAACATAGTCCTTATTTCATCCAGAGGAGCTGTACTGCTGCTAAAATCACATGGGCCTTAGTGAGTTTAAAGTAGCAAATAAGGCTAAAAACTTAGTGTCTAAAAACATCTAAACTTTTTTAAGTAATTGAGAAGAGCTAAGAAATTACAACAGTGAGGAGCTGGAAGCAGTTATGTTAGTGTACAGCAGTTGTTGGCCTGCCTTTATAGGTCCATTGTAAGCTCAGGTGTACTTGGAGAAGTTCATCAAGGCTTAAGCCTTTCCAAGAGCACTGGGGATTTCCATAGGGCACCTCACTAGTGCCTGTCTATGTATGAAACATACAAAACTGCCCCTTAGCATGAACAGGGAGAGCAACACAGAGTGATGCCAACACAGGTACTTGGCTCCTAAGTTCCTAAAGGTAACGTGGACAAATGAAGCTATTGGGGCATCAGATCCCAAAGGCAATTCCAGAAGTGGAGCTAAATCCTGCTAGGCAGAGTGCACTATAAAGAACCTTAAAACAAGTAACCTGAAACTGGAAAGAGTGGCATGGACAGTGCAATGCAATGGTACCCGAGATATTTAGGACTACACTTCAGGCAGCAATGCTGTGTGCCAGCAGCTCCTCTCAAGGCTGCTGGGCAGAGCCAGGTCCAGGTCAGTAATGAGATAAAATAGTTGTTATTTAATGGCTCTCTCACAGCCCACAGCGTAGTGATCTCAGGCCAATTCCAAAGTTTCCAGCCAAGAAATCATCCTAATGAGCCATCTCAAAAAGCAAAGATTACATAGGCAATTGACACTGAACTGCACCCTCCTTATTCAGCCATATGTGGAAAAAAACCCAATGTTGGACATACGTTAATTTGCTCTACCTCTGTTACACTTTCCACCCATGTTCTCAATACATGGGAGGTACCGAGTACTGCTCTATGCAATCCCAAGCACAGCATACTGTGTGGTTTTTCATCTGTGGTGACAAAATTGAAGCTGGTCTGACATTGCACCATGTCCAGCAAGGACTGGCTGTTATTTGCATCTTGAAGGTAGAGATGTTAGTGACTGGATGTGCAGAGGTTTCAGAGACAGGCTTAACAATTAACCAGACACAGCCTCCCACTTCAGTTCAACAAGGCCAGAACACTAAAATGTCACATCAGAAAATAACACTAAGAGTCTGTCTGCATCTGGATGGCACTGTGTATCGGGAATGTCCACCCCAGTGCACCACATACTTTTCCAAGATAGGTAAGGATGGAGGTATAAAACAGAAATCAGTTATTCTTGTGATACACTTGATATTTAAGTACTAACTTGTACTGAAGCTCTTGATCTAACAGAGTACTACTAAAAAGCACAGAACTACAAAGCGCAAAAGGCAAAGTTACACTCACCACAGCAATACCAAATCAAACCAAGCCTTTTTCCTCTACTCTGGGCAACTAAACTGCACACATTGTGTTCACGACAAGACTCAAAAGCGATGCTGTCTCATTGGAAAAGGTATGCTTGTTCTACCAGCAAAAAGAACAGGTTGGCAGCTCTTGACAAGTCTGAATCAAAGCGGCTGCAAAGAGAAAGGCAAAGGTCAGGCTGACGCTGAGAGCTGGCACTGCAATGATGTGCCACGAGCTCCCATCTCTACTGCAAAAACCTTCAGCTCTGCCTTTGACACATTCTCCCTAGTTACAGGTTTATCTTCCTTATCCTATGAAAGATAAAAATACCCATGTAAAACTGAGGAGGAAAAGAAAGGGGGAAGCTCTGCAAAATAGTCCCTCCCTTGGTTTAATTATTGATGCAGACAGCCTAAGCAATCTGTAAGCCATATACATAATGTATTTACTTGAAAATCCCAGCAAATCCACATGGCATTACAGAACAAACTACGAGCTGATCTGGGAGCACTGTCTTAAGAACTGGGTAAGCTGTCTCCATGTACTCAAAAATCTGTTTGACAAACGGGAAGATTAGATTAATGTTAATAATCCTAACATGCTCAGCAGCACCCCCTCTACCCTTGCAATGCAGTTTGGGTGTTTAGGGTCTTGTTTTGCATCCACACCAGATAGTTTATTTGGCAGACTTGCTTGTTTAGAATGAGTGGCTCACATTCCTTGAGCCCCCCGCTCTGATTATACACACCATCAGCAATGTTTAGGGATCAGCCAGAAAGGAGCAGATGTTTTACACTGCAAAAGACCATGTTTTAAAAAAATAAATCACTTCTTGAAACAGCTGGGTTTTTAGGCTTGGGGCTAGGGAGGGTGGATGGAGAAAAGGGAAATAGGGGCAAAGAATCAGACTTCAGCCTGACTTTGGTGAAAGATGCTATGTCGTGCTCAGCTCTACCTGGTACTGACTGAAACCACCTGGACAAGAAATATATTCATTAAAAATAACGTTCCCTGTAGAGCTTAACAGGTAGCGTGAGCAGCACAGCTTTGCTACAGGGTAAAGTGCAAAATCTGTAGCTCATTGAGCCATTCATTCTGTTTCAATTTCAGAGCTCCATCTCACTCCATAAAAAACTACAGAAGGCCAAAACCTTTCCCATTCTACGTTGCAGAGCACTAAATGAGTTTGTGCAGTACCACAGCAAGGAGGGAAGAGGATGGGGACCGGCACTGTCACCCTGCAGCACCCTGGATGTGACACAGGGAGTCCCAAGGCTGAGCTTTCACTCCTGCGCTGCCCAGATGTCTGCTGCAGGGCAGAGCCTGGTTGCAATCTTCTTCTCAACCACCACTATGAAAACGCAGACCTTCAGACAAACGGATCCTTCACTTCCTCCTTGCTGCTTTTAGTGGTTTCTTTAATCTTTTAAGCTTCTGGGTCTAATCCAGCAGCTGCCATCAAAAGTACTTATACAACGGCAGGGGAGGGAGGAGGGAAAGAATGGGATATACCAAACCATGAAACACATTTTCTGGGTCTCTTTGTTCTTACATACACGTGCACACAAGTGCATTTGGAAGAGATCTGTTCACAGGCCAAGCACATTTATGGGCATACTACCGGTGATGTCCTATTCTTCCTGATCTATAAAAACAGGCTTTAGAGATATGCTACCAAATAAATAAGACAATTCATCTGAGATGACACACTGCAGCACATGCTTGGACAATAAATGGTGTATCTCTATGTAGCTCATGCATGAACACTATATAAGCAGCCAGTTCCCAATATGATAATTCCTGTTCTTTTCTGAAACCTGAAAATATTTAGTGCTTTCCTTCAAGGAAGGCTCCTGGAGTCAGTGAGCACACAAGAAAGCCTGTTCTCATTTCAACAGCACAAGCATGTTTCAGCTCTCCCAGCAGAGAAGTTTAAAACGTGGGCTCAGAGCACAGTAAAAGTTTAAAATCCATAAACAAAAGAGAATCCAAATTTGTTAAGATTTCATTGTGGGGCGTTCTTACAAAACAAAAGGACTCTTTGTAACTTGGAGCACCAGGATCCTGCAATTTCTGAAGGGTGCCAACAGCTTTATGTGTGCAAACACATACATCTAAAGGGCTGGAGTTGCACCAGGTGGGTGAATTCTCCTCCCTTTTGCTCATGGTTTGCTCAGGACACACCTCACACAGATGCCCCGCTTACACTGTGAAGTGAATTTGCTGGTACATCCTTCTCGTCAAGCACAATCTCATCTTTGAGCACAGTGGTATCTATATTAGGTTTCTAAAAACAGTATGGCATTGCATAAACATGATACAAAGGAATTAGGTGACAGCTGACTAAAAGAATCCCTTTAAAGGCAGAATTTGCGTGCACCAAATCCAAGTGGTACGAACCAGCAGTGCAGCCTTTGTGTATTAATTGAAGAAGGCAGAAGAAAGCTTCTAGAGAGTCACAGTCTGCCTGGAAATGAAATGCATTTCCTCTACACACTGACTCAATTACTTTTCTTCCTTCTTATTTATAAGATAATGGAGTTTCTCCAATGGATTTCTTTGCCAGGGGAAAAGCTGCTAAAAGCACCCTTTCAGGTGCAGGCCCCATAGGAACTCTTCTATTCCCATTGTGATGGAGGATTTTGCCTCCATCGCAATGGATGAAACCAGAACATTCCACTCAGGCTTTAAAATACAACTTAAAACAGAACTCACCTAGAGTTTTCTTGAAGGAAAAGCTTCTGGAGTCTCCAGAGTGCCGAGTCTTTTTAAATTACAAGACAGCTGTCCAAATACAAACCAGAGCAGCATTAACTTCCTGCATCTGCAGGCCTTTGCAATAATTCCTCAGTGTCTCATAGCTTATCCCTCCTAGCAACAGGATCAAGTTCACCAGAACCAAATCAGTAATGCACAGGAAAGTTTATATGCAAAAGAGTCTGTGGAAAAAATATATGTTTTTGCATAACCTGGCTAATCCCTAAACCTCATTTTACTGAATATGGACTATTAGATAGTCTCTATGCCCATGTAGAAGATATTGTTGAGACACAGGGCACAGCCCAACATGAAGCTGCCAGGAGATCCCTGCTACAGAACAGAGGGAGAATTAGATGATTCCAGAGACAAACATCTAAGAAAGCCAACACCGAACAACCCTGACACTGGTCAAACAGGGACTTTGTGCCATTTGCTGCTGAGTTAGCAGGGAAAGCATGGCCAGGCACAGACTCAGCTGTTTGGGCTGGAGTCAGCAAGTCACTGCCTGCCACCCTCCCCCCCCCCCCCCCCCCCAACACAGTTTTGGTCCCCCAGAGTGCGTC
>NDXB01004560.1:560243-586310 GCA_002631895.1 Agapornis roseicollis
CCCCCCCTCCCCGAAATGCAGTTTGGGCTCTCAAGCGTAGCTCACAAGGCTCCATTTCAGGCCGGGGGTCCCCTTCAGACATCACTGGTGATGCAGGGCCCCACAGAGATGTGGCTGCTCTTGCAGCCAGACTGGGGATACCCACAGCACCCCATGCAGGGTTCTGAGCATGTTTTCCCTGGCAGCTGTCGCAGTGCCATTGAGCTCTGCTAGAGTGACACTGAGCACAGAAAAGTATTTGTAGGTTCAAGTAATCTTCTATTGATCCCGGTATCACACTCCATGTTGCCAGGTAACAGGGCTGTAGGCAGGACTCTTCCTTCCCCCCTGCTGACACACAACCTGCTGCATGACAGCTGGGCCCCAACACCTATCCCATGCTCATGCTTAACCATTCACTGGAATTTAAACAGCAGCAACAAAGAAGATGGAGACCACTCCTGACTAAGAAGATACGTAGGACACATTGCTTGGAAAAGCTCGTTTGTAAGCCCCTGCAGAGAGAAATTAATTTGCCTGGGCTTCCACACACAGGTTGGTCCCCCTGACAGACACCCCTGCAGGCAGGAAAGCGGGACAGACAACATCCTCCATCATTTTAGCTTCCAAAGAGCACCTACCATCTCCCCAGTGCTGTTTAGACAACACACAAAGTACAGTACACAAACAATAAGCTACTAAGCAAACAACTACACCACCCGAGGGCATGACCCTAAAACTCCCAGTGCAAGGAGTCATTTTATCTCTCAGTGCAAGGAAGAAATGGAAACATGTTTTTACCCATCCTTTGGGTTTTCTTCCAAACCTTCACAAACTCTGTGCCAAAAAAACTAAACTACTTTTTGACTGTAGTAAAGCAAATACCAACATTCAGCTGTAGGGTTTATTCTCATGCACTATTTCCTGAAGAGTATGAAAAACCCTTAGTAGTTCCCAGCTCCTACCCAGGACACTCAGTGCAGCAGCAAGCTTTGCTGTCCATTCTTCTTCCATAAACAGAACACATTCAGACCCAGAAAAAAGGAATTCAGAAGGAGGACTGATGTGTTTCAATATTGCTACAGGCACTGGAGTCTTCTTCAGCCGCCCAGCCTTGACAAGCAGGCGGGCAAACAGCTCCTTACAAATAACTCTTGTTTCCCCCCCTGAATGTTTTTATTCATTGGTTTCAACACTGTTGCAAAGCACATGGCAGAGATGACCCAAAGTGATGGGGAAACATCCCCATATAAGCTGTTGTTAATAAAAGCAGCATTCAACAGCATTACCACTTACTGGTCACATTTTCCAAGGAAAAAGACAAGGAGGAGAAACTGCAGCATGTCCAAGCTCAGCCTGATCACACGCAACTTGGTCCACATGCACACAGAATCTGGCATTTGATAATCAGGGTCTTTGTTAAGGGCAACAGAATTTGGGCACGTCCACATGCTTGACCCACAGGACACATTGTATTAAAGCAGCCAAGAAGTAAACTGAATTCTACCAGTTTTCTGTGGTGAAGTCCCTGAAATACAGCTCCCTTTAGATCAAGAAAGAAGCCAAGAGTCCTGTTGCACGCTATCCAGCAGGATCACACACAGAGCTACAGCTGAATAAAAACAAAGCAAGCGGAATTCCTGGACACTAACTGGAAAGCTAAATTAAAGCAAAAAACCACCCCTCTTCTGATATACTTTCCTCATTTTACCTCTCATTTTTATTACAATTATGCAGTGCTGGGTTTCCGCCAGATCTCGGCTAATGCTGCTTCACCTTTCTTCCACGAAGGACCAAGCTGGTTGGGAGCTGGAAAAATAAAATTAAATCCCAATATATATCATATTCCACTTTTCACCCCCAGCTGGGAAGAACAGGCTGCGAATGGAGCACCTCTTGTTTCTCTAAACAGAAGCATACTGCTTTCCAAAACAGCAAACTGGGTATTAGTGTGGCACCAACAGCAAGCAAACAGCCACGCTTCACAAATGTGTCCAATAGCGCAGGGAGGAAGGTGTTTACAGGTTTCTTTCACCAGTTGGTTTGTGGAACCCCTTTGTTGTCTCAGAGACCTTGGGATGAGCAAAGCTACTCTTATAGAAAACACCAGGATTTAAGAAATTAATTTCTCATTGTCAAGCTGCAGTTTCCCCATCTTTAAGGCTATACTTTGATTCAATTTTATTCAACTGCCTGACTGCTCTGACCATGAAAGTCTGCACCATGCTCTGAAGGTCTCGGACAGCAACTCCACAGCAAAGCATTATTTTAGGCAGTGGGAGATTCCTATTAACCTGGCAAAGGTTACTCTCCCCGCATCCCAGGATACACATCCAGGATTTCGAAAGAATGGATCTTCAATCACAGTTTTCACATTGCCTAAATGGCCTCTACAAATAGTTGGTGAATCATGATTTTGGTTTCCATTTATAGCAAAAAGGAAACAGACACCATTAGGATGCAGTACTGCTCAGAGCCTGATTTCTGGGCCTTGCACTCCTGCTGTCACACACTGCCAGTGGATGAAGGCACAAGATTGCTCTTCCCAGTATAAGCAGCTGGATCTCCTAAAGAAGAGATACGGTCTAGAAAAGCAGGAGGAGGCCAGATGTATTGGTTTCATTAGCTCAGCATGCCCTATAGGAAGAATACAAGGGTGATGTCTCAAACTCCTGTTGGCATTAGGCAAGTAAGTTAACACAGGTGTCCCCTCCAGCAGCTTGAGCCCTGGCTCCTGATGGACAAGAACAGGGCATGGGGATTTACCTGCTGCAGCTCTGCACTGTGCAAAATGTGTGACACTCCAATTTTCTTGTGAGTACTTTTCCTCTGGGAAAAGTGTAACATATTCCCTAGAAGATTTGGACAGCTGCTTCAAAATGCTTGTAGATTTAGGCTCAAACGATCAGGGAACTGAAGCAAAGACATGAGGTTGTAATGACACCTGCTGATGAGGAAGGCTATGATAGGGAACATGTGAAACCAGCCAAGACCCAGAGTTCACAAGGCAGAATTATGTCTTACTGCATACTTATAGCAACACAAGATTAGAGGTGGAGAAGACCATAAGAGGATGAAGGAGGTAACAGAAGAATAAACTAGTCAAATACATTACATACCCAACGGAGCAAGGCAAGGTACCTAAAAACTCAAGCAGCTACACACAATGTATAATGGCTTGCAAAAACCTACTCCAGCAGTGAGGGTATCGTGTATTTTTGGCAGTACTAGGAAAATAAAAGCACACATTATCTCTTTTCCCTGTGTGATCTGACGGAATATGAGTCCGATTCTTTCTCCTCTTCCTTCCGCATCCTCTGGTTGCCTCCTCTAACCATGCACACCAGGAGCCAAAGCAGTGAGGGGCAGCATTTGCCATTTTGCCACGGGCACGCTGTCACTTGTATCATCTGCAGACACAGTGCAGATACACACAGCTCCATTCAACAACATAATGAGCAGAACCCAATTCAAATCAATGTATCACCTTGCCAGCCTGTCTGTACCTGAGATACTTAAACCCTATGTGCTTCTTAAGGATGGCTTCTGCTTTCCTCAAGTGAAGGAGTCAAGACACAGCTAACAGCTATTCTGTTAACCCAACAGCCTGCAAGCATCCTGGGGCTCTGTCAACAAAGAGAGGTAACAGCAGCTGGTGCTTGGCAGTATAAGAGGATGCCATCTATTATGACATGATCTCTTCCTCTTAATAAGCACTGAATTTAAAAGTATACTATAGATTTTCTTGTGATTTGTGAAAGCTCTGGAGGCTGAGATGCAGGGTGAGGAGAAAGAAGGAAGAAAAATGAGTATTTCTGATGGGCAGCGATTGCGGAGCAGTTGGCAGATGGACTGAAGACAATGAATCCCTGCAGAACAAATGGAAACCAGCAAAGCCATCAAGGATGGGGAGATGACAAGTGCTTCACATGACTCGTTTTCTTAAAGAGAATAAAAATCTAATAAAAAATTGCAGTACCTCCAAAATATGAGACAACTCCAGCAGCCTCTCAGCAAGGCAATTTGCTCCAGACTCATGCACTCGAGCAAGCACACATGGAAAGCTTTTCACATATGCTATGCCTTGGCCCAAACTATTTTCCCTTTCCATTTGACCACCACCTCACCAAGGATCAGATAATACCAGAGAAAAGAGAAATTAAAGGTAATCACTAACACATGAAAACTAACAACAGCAAAACCAGCAAGTGCAGAAAGCAAACTCCCCTGTTCCTGGTCCCGAATGGAAACCTGCCTGCTGGAGGCTTTGCTCTTTTGCGTTTGCCTTGAAGCTATAAATGTTATAATAAGGTCAATGTGTACATAACCAGCTCTCTGACAAGAATTCAATGAGCTCGGGGCCTTTAAGCCCCCATTTGCCTACTTACGAGCCTTTTGGTGGAGAAAGGAGATAGCGGTGCCTGAGGGACAACTCTTCGTCTTCCCTTCAAGCATCTCCTACCTGCCCGCAGTGGGAAATGCAAACAGACAATATAAACAGGAAAATAGGTCACACTTCAGCGACAGCAAACTTCAAAAATACAGAGGGGACTCGTCAAAGGAGCTGGGGAGATGACAGGGAAGTGCATCACACACCTCTGATGAATCCATTTGATCAGACTTTCTCAGTGAGATCACTATTTTATGCCTTTGAATGGAAAAAAACTTGAAAATAACACCTTGATCTTACCATCAAATTCATGCAGATAGATCCTTGAGGCAATTCTTCTATAGGAAACACCAAAATGTAAAAACATTAAATTAATAATACAAACACGTGTACTTAAACTGTAACAGCCCTGTCAAATCCTCTGGTAACCTCTGCTCTGTCATTCTGACTCTAGTGGCAATTGGAGATTCCCTTAAAACCTCCAGTCCATGTGCACTTATCCCTTCTGAAGAGGCTGTATTTAGGATGGACACAGTTTGCATCCTTTGCAGAGGGAGAGGGGCAGCCACAGCAGAGCCAGGAGCTGAGCCCATCGCCACCTGACAGCTCTGTGCTGGATTAGCTTCACACGACGCCATAAAATGTCAGTGTGGAGGTTTGGTGGAATTAGGAACACTGTTAGATTAGTTAACAGCTGTATAATTAGCCACGCTAAGCCTGGATGTTTCCCTTTGAAACCCGGTTTTCACAGTTATAAATAGCAGTGTTAATGATCTCCAGCATCACTGGTTACACTTGAAGGCTTCAGCCCCTCCCTGCCTCCACCAGCTCTGGTGTCACTCACTGAATGTCACATTCTCCTCACTTTCCTGCAACAACTATAGAAGGAGACAAAAAAACAATAGGAAAAGGCAGGAACAACAAAGAAACCCCAAACAAAGGATTATTTTCCTCACACCCTGTAAAACCTTAGCAAATAACAGCTGTAGCTAGTACTTCAACAGCATTTTCAAGCACTAACTTAATTATGTTTCACAACAGCAGCAGGAGATGGTACCAGCATTTAGACACAGGTAAACTGAAACAAAGGACTGAAAGTCTGCTTGCAGTCCCATAACAAGATGATGAATGAGACCAAGAATGAAACCTGAGTGCCCAGCACATCATCATGCTATTTACCAAATGGTATAAAGCACCAGGGTACTCCAGCAGGGAGACGTCTCTCATAAATCTGCCAGGGCACGCTGCATGCTAATGAAGGTATATGAAGAACATTTTTCTTTGTTTTGGAGGTATTCAGTGTAGGAAAACTTCAAAAAAATAGGAGTTCACCCTCTTGAGATAAATTCAGTTTGCCAAATCTATGAGTGAGGCAGAAGCCAGATTTGTCATCTTTGAAACTGGAAGTGCAGAAGATGCAATTCTTAAACCCTCCCCACACTGTCATTTATCACCAGTAATAACACCCCCTAACCAAGGTAATCTACTTCTGTCACCAAAGATTAAAAGCAGTTCTTTACGGAAATATAATCTCAGTAGAGCTTTCTAGAGCTCTGCAATGTGGCAACACCATTTCTGCAAATGCCCACAGCACTGATTACTACAAAACCCCTAGGATAACACAGATATTCTCACCCGTTTGCAATCTCTCACCATGGCTCGCACCTCATGTTTGAGAGAAAGAACATTTTTGAGGGTAAAAAAATAATCAAGTGAGGACTTTAAAGGCTACTTCCAGGAAAACTGTTACAGCTTTAATGGGGCTGAGAAATGAAAATGTGAGATAATACCATAAATTGAACACTGCTGTTCGCAATTCCCTCTGTGGTTACAATCAGAGCTGGTTGTCTGTGCTTTTCTACCTTGGGCTTGCAGAGGTATGTTTTGGGGTATCTTTCCTCCATCAGCACAGAGCCCCAGAAGCAGTTTATACAGATACAAATTGCTCAGCATCACCTTGAAGAGTAGGGATGGCAAACCTGAAGCAGAGTAATAGAGAAACATGGAGTGGTTTGGGTTGGAAGGGACCTAAACGCTCATCCAGTTCCAACTCCTGCCATGGGCAGGGAAACCTTCCACTGGAGCAGCTTGCTCCAAGCCCCTGTGTCCAACCTGGCCTTGAACACTGCCAGGGATGGGGCAGCCACAGCTTCTAAAGGCAACCTGCACCAGCACCTCAGCACCCTCACAGGGAAGAATATGCTTCCATGATATTCCTTACCCAGCATGCATACACACCCCACACTACCCCTCATATCCACTAACTGCATTAATGCAGTGAGGAAACAAATCCCCAAACACCAAGGCTGAAGGGAGCTTCTGAGAGCAGCACAGGGCTGTGCCAGCACCAGGCCATGCTAAAATGCCATTATATGTACTCTGACCTGCTGCTCCTCCTGGGTAGTTCCTAGGATGTTTTCCATGGTAAGATAATCTCACTATTGCTTTTCTTCTAGCTGAAGAAAAGGTGCTGTAAGGTTAAGTGGCTTCCCCAGATAACCTCAAGACAGTGAGCCCCCAGACTGCTGTGTAGACACATGTCGCTTTATCCAGAGAGCAGACGTAAGCTCTGCATTCCCACTGGAATTAATAACCCAAGTGCCAAAGCACTGAACTCCTTTACTCATGTTACAGCAGCAGCGAGGAGCAGCAGCCGCTGAACAAACAGCACTGAGTGCTCCTCCAACACAAGCACAAAACCCTGCCATTTGCGATTATTGCTCAGCACCCATGTGAGACAGGCTTCTCCCACCCCGGAGAGCCACTCAGTTACTGATCAGCTGAACAAGGAGATGAGCCTTCATCACACACGAGCAAAATGTGAGAACACGCACTGCAGGAAAAACAGTGTCAGCAAAACTCTTCATAGAACCCTGAAAACCTGAACAAAAGCCAACTCCAGAGCTCTATTGTACCACAGTTACCATGGTCTACAAATGTGACTATTGATTTTGCCGCCTCTCTTTTCTGGGCTCCCTACTTCCCATAAACCCCATCCCACACTGGGAACCTTATCAACGCACTTCTCCTCCTGGAGCTTCTTTCTAAGGGTCTCATCACAAGTTCCCACCAGTCCCTTCACAAAACTTTTGCCTATTATTTCATAGTGAGTGGAAACTTCCCAACTGGGCAGCTATACCCAGACAGTGCATGTGTGTTCCTACATGAAAACAGAGACTGTTGCTGAAAGGGAAAAGAACATCAGGGAGAAAAAAAACATAATAAATCAGTTTCCTTAATTATCTGAAAGCCTTGGAAGTCCTGAGCAGAATGCAATAACCTCTATGGACTTTACACTTTGGATACAGTGTTTTCTCCTCTCCTCCCAACCTTTTGCTGTTTCTCTCCCAGCTCTCCCAGTGCCATCCCAAAGCCAAGCAGGGAAATCAGCAAGGAAAAGCCATCAGAAAGGCAGCCAGGCAATTCCACTTACCTGCTCAAGGGTAATTACCCTAATTAAAATATTGGGAGAGCTTGTAAATAGAAACAAGTGACTTGCAAAAACAAATCCCTGAATAAATCCTCTCCATTCCGTCTTTCAACTTAATCTTGTGACTGGTGACAACACATGGGAACATCCTCTGGAAGGAGCTGGCACAACAGTAACCCCCTGTACTGACCAAGCAGAGCAATCTGCACAGCACTGCCATGGAAAAGCTACTGCAGCCACACTGGAGAAGTGGGCTACCAATTGCAAACACACCTGAGCTGCTGGGACGTGGCTTAGCAAAGAAACAGGGGGAAAGAAGGTACGAGAGGGCCGAAGGGGTGAGAGGAATCGATTCATGCGCGTGTTGAGGGAAACCTGCTGTCCCCCCAGCAGCTTTGAGTGCTGCCTCATTTCATCCAGCCCGCAGCAGAGCCCCACTTCTGGCTGTATTTCAAACACCTGCATTGCCACCACCCTCAACAAATTCCCATTGGGAGTTTTTGCCCTGTGAAGCCACAGTGAAATCTGCTTGGACAGGACCAGGGTTTTGCACCCAAAGCCTGTCAGAAGCACCTGTCACTATCCGTATATCCCTTTCCTTGACATCCCTTTTACACGGTGTACCACAGAAACACAAGGCATTGCTGCTGCTCTGCAAAGCTCCGGAACAAACACTACAGAGACTTGGCTGCAAACATACTGTATACATCGTGCCTGAGAGAATTCCTGCACGAGCTTCTCCTCTCTCACGCAAAGAGAGGAGGAGTGGAGGGCTGTCTGCCTCGTGGCAGCACTCCATCCTCTCTCAAAGCCTGCATGGGTGTTGCTAAACAAGCCAGTGATCCAGGGATGTAAGAGTATTTGGCAAGAGCCTGCATCTGATGCTGCTAAAGCCAGAGCGAGAAAGGAAGGGACTGATGTACTACCAACATAAGGACCCAGAGCGCAGCAGAGACAGCTCTGATTTGTGGTTCCCGGGTAGCTGATGGTTCTAGGACAAAAACCTTTCATCAGGGGAAAAATACATCCCTTCTTCTTTTCAAGGCTCACAGAGGGACGTTTTGTACTGGGAAAACAAGCAAAGACAAGAGGAACAGGAAAATGGTATTTGCTGGAAACTGTCACCAGGCCAAACAAAATGACTCTGCTGTCTGAAGTAGATCAGACACTCTTACAGTATATATTAATGAGAGAGAAAGTGGCATCTTTAATAAAGCTGTGGTACTGATGAGCATAACCACAAAATATTAGGTATGTAAAGCAGAGGGGAAAAGGGAATCGTGGGGCCTCCATCGCTCCAAGTGTCCAGAACTAAACCCATGGCATTTACCATCAGCACAGCACAGCACAGCAGAGGGGCCAGAGAGTGATGATGGATTGCTGCTGCAGGGAGCTGCTGAGACACATCCAAACCCACATTTGTTAGGACTCACATGGACACAGGGACAAAGATCTGTGTGGAGATGTAATGTGATGCACCAGCATCTGGCTGGCACACAAACAAGGAGTACTTTCATCCCTATGGGCAGGCGTGGTATCACTGCTGTTTTGAACACTTCTCATTGCTCATAAAGCCGAGGGGGCTATAGGGAAGGAGTAAGCCCTTGCTCTCTGCTGCTTCCCCGGCACAGTGCCCGCACTCAGGCACTGTTCTGGAACAAAACCTTCAGGAGCCAAACTAACTCCAAACCCCCACAGCACTGCTGTTATGCTGCAGAAATGTGTTATCCTTCTGCGAGTGACTCCAGGGATCAGTCAGGAGGAGGGGAGTAGATATGCTGTGATTTAGAGAGGTATGTACATGCAAAATATTAGCTTTAGGGACAATCCCCCTGGAGTTTCCTAATGTCTGCCTTGGAGACACGGTCAGGCCATGGAGTGAAGAACTTGTTCCATGCCATTTTGTCTCCCAGTTTGTCCTTTCTTACACTGAGACCTGTTGGGACAGCAGCCAGGGCAGTGGAGAAAGCAAAACACACGAAGACCATTTCTGTGTATGAGGGTAAAAAGCATCAGTAGTCACTTCAAACAGACCCACATTTGATGGCATCTGTTACCATCTTGAATGGACAGTTTGAGCAATGTCCTCTCCGAACTATCAAGCAGTTGGTAGGATGAAAAAAGCTTTCAGACTACTTCACATATGAGAAGCATGCCCCCAAAATAAATCGATTTCTGCTCATAAGAACACCCCACTGAAGCAGGAGGTCGCAGGAGCTTTGTAGTGAATCACAGCAGCGCAGCTCTGACACTCCTACTGCTACAGAGGGGCCAGCCATGCTCTGCCAAGCTCCCCAACACAGCTCACTGAGCACCCTGGCTGGCCAACAGCTCCTCCACAAGTGTATGGAGGGAGCCATGCCATGGAAATTAAATTCTGGAACACCAGTATGGCAAGTTATAGAAGTCAGACTGCAGTGGAGGAGCTGGATTACTCTACAGGGTTTTATCCTATCACACACCTGTGCTCCATTTTTTGCCACCTAGAACTGCAAATGATTATTTAAATACACTGGCCTTTCTTTCATCACGTAAGGCATCAGTTACTGATGAAGGATGTGACTGATGCAAGGAAAACCCCAAACACATCCCTTACCATCTGAAATGTGGTTTGGAAGAGCACTGTCAGGAGCAAATTGGCCTTGTCCCACTGATTTCAAAGCAACTAATTCCCTATTTCACCAAGGACTGTTGCACGGTACTTTACTTTGCAAGGATGCTCTTCCCCAAGTGGATGAGCATTTGCACAATCAATAAAATGCACACATTCAATTTCTCCCCAAAATGGGGTCAATCACTAAAACAGATATGAAGTTAGAAGTCACGCCCACAATAACGTGGAACAGATTAAACCACAATTGTTCTTATCCCTGTATCACTTTCCTTCTCACAACACAGCAAGTGTCCAACCTTCAGAGACCAACACAGCAATGAATAAATAAACATGCCAAAGATCAAAGGCCAGCTGAGATTTTGACTTTATAAACTCACAGTATCAATGCCCTTGAGCACAAGTCCAGGTGTTACAAGAAATGAGTTTCATACCAACCATTACAGAAGCTTTCTCTGTACTTTACTTTTTAATCTCTACAGTGAGCAGGAATAAAGTACTGCATTAAAATGAGAAGTTACAACTTACGACTGTTAGTAAATAGGAAGCTGTAACAAAATGCATGTGACAGCAGGTTCATTCACACACCCATGATGACTGGCATAGTCACACAGACATGTTGGTTCCTAAAGCACAAAACAAGATGGACTTTCCTCGATCCTTCATATTTCCATTGCAGTCTGTTGTGAAATGCCAATCTATAATTCTTTCCATAAATAAACCCTAATGAACCAAAAAGGAGATGTTTCTGCACACTACCACACTGACACAGCACAGCAACGTTGTAGTGTTTGCCAGCAGTCTTAGTTAAGGTGCTAAACCTACAAATTGATCACTTTAGATTAATAACAACACATCCAACACTTGAAATGCTACCTTTTGTGTGTGTGTGCTATTAAAAGACTGTTTGTTCACAGCATACCAATATGTTTGAAGTTATTTCACCCAAACATCACTTGGGTGTTCCAAGTTGCTTGCCTCTTTTTAGAGCACAACTTGGTTCTGTTTCAGAAAGATTCAAAGGATATGGAAACCACAGGCAGAATAAATGGTAAACCTGGTTGTATTTATCACAAAACCATATTATCTTCTACTGTAGCCACTGCCTTTGTTTCCATAGTTCTTATTATTTGCCCATATATAATGGGAAACTAAATATACACATTTTCTGCTAGGCTTACATCCTGGTGTGAGCATAATTAAACTGACAAAGTACAGCACAAGCTGGTCACAAGAGTGTTGAAGGAATAACTAATTATTTTAAACCATTCTTCCAATGAAGAGCCCTGACCCATTCATAAATTTATTGCTAATTATTCTGTTGGAAGTTATGCTTACCATAAATACCCATTTCTATGTGTGCCAGAGGGATACACACCACAGCTCATGCTCTAACGTGACCGTAGCTTACCATGGACAGAATTCTCTCATATGTGCCTTGTAGTAGGACACACAATCCTCTTGATCTTATAAAGTCAACATATATACAAGTCCAAGTGTGTACACAAGCATGCATCCCTAACTTTTTCAAGACAACACTTCAATAACATTGTTAGTAATATCCATTAAATGCTACCTCCACCTCCTCCTATCCAACGATCACTGCTCTAAACCCCCTCATATTGAATTACTCTAACACAGCCATGGAAATCGTTCCTATATACATTTTAAAGGCATGTTACAAACCCCTAACATGTGACAGCTCCCCATCTATCTTCCAGACTTAATGCTAAGCCACAAGACAAACTCTTTCAACGTAATTACCGCTAACGTATGGGCCTCTCTGCTATTGTCCTGTTTCTAATTAGGACTGTATATGTTACACATGTTGAAAGAGTTTGCAAATATGTTTTGTGGTTGACAGTTAAGCTCAGTATTTAAAGTAATGTGAACTTTTGTGTGTTTACATTACATTTGCTGTAACAAATACATCATGTGCACAATAAACATACATATGTGTACATATACATGCACACACACTATCTTGTTTTAGCAAAATAAACATAAAACACGTGTCAAAAATGGTAAAACTCATAGCTGGAATAAATACAGTCACCAAAAATGTATTCCCAGTGCATTTCTGCTCAGTCACTGCCTTCTAAAGATAGGATTCAGAAGTATTTCTTCTTTACTACTGAAATGCTTTCTTCTTTGGATATATACATATACACGCATGTAATCTTGTATATGCTACTTATAATGTGTAATTAATTTCTGGAAGAAGTTATCGGTATACTATTTACACATAACTTTTGCCACCAAAAGAATGGTAGAAGCAATTCAAGAATAGAAAATAAAACTAATTAAGTTAAAATCTTGGAATACTACAGCACAAAAGAGGCATAGAAAGGCAAAGTACTACCAACACACAGGTAAAGAACAAAAGTCAATCCTTTACAAGTCCAAAGCCCAAGGCAATTAATTTTATACTAAAACCTCATACAAATATTCAAGGCATGAAGATGCTGTCTGTGAATTGCAAACAAGGCTTTGCAACTCTGCTTTCAAAATCATTATTTTATTAGATGTGTGTGTACATCTCCCTTTTGATTTGCAAGAGCTTTACAAGATGTAAGAGGAGTACACAGATGCATTTAATTGCTAATGATACTGTGCTACATTTCAAGTTTCAGCATTAGCATCACAAGGTAGAAGAGCATTACAACCCTCTCCAAGCTCTAAACCCCTCTTTTCACATAAACACATTACTGTCTGAGTTTTCCTTTTGATTCTTTTGTCTTGTGCTCACTCTTCGGTTCAAAGTAGCAAAATAACAAGATATTTCAATATTAGACAACTCACGAAACTGCCTTGAAGCAAGAGGGATGGCAAAACACCATTGGCACTTCAATCTTCATCAATAAAACACAGATGTCTCCAGAGCACGACTTGCTGCCTGCTCAGTGGCGTAATACACACAGCTATACCAAGAGCCCTTTACTGCACTCAGGCATCTTAAAAATGGATGGATATGGTTGTCTTAATATTCCTAGCCCAGGGAAAGCTACCAGAGGGCAGGTATAAGAGCTTTACATCATCTCTGCCCAGGACAGAGCACTCCAACTACCATCCTGCTCCTGGAAACATGACTGAGCACAAACCAGGGCAGCCTCATGGCCCTCAAACAGACCTGAGAGGTCCACAGGTCAGGCTAACACAGGCAGCCGAAAGCCACTGGTATTCTCCTCTTCTTGCCCCACAACAGACCTGGAGTAACCACTGTGCTCCTAGCAGAGATTCCAGATGCAACTGAAACCCATGAGGGTGCAGTGAGCCCAGCTGAGGTCCTGCTAACCAGTCACTGATGCCCTGCACAGAACCACAGCACCTCCAGATGCAGAATCAAACCTCTGGTGTCCTGTTCTCATTGTAGTAAAATTAAGACACACATCTGAATGAGCCAATTTAAGTCTATCACTCTACCTGGAATGCCTCCATTTCAACAGGCTAAAATTAAAAGCTTAGCCCAACAAGTCACCTGCCAGTCACCAGGTTTTCAGCTCATCTACCATACCAAATTTAATGCAATTTATGTTGACCTTGCATTATAAAATTAACTGCAACCATATCTGACCGATGAGTAGTGATCTCAGCTACTAACTGACTCCTGGGTCCTGAAAGGAAGCACCAAGATAAAGAAGAAGAGCATGAAGTGTTCCCACAGCAAGACAGACTGCAGCATAAGCTTATTCCTTATTAGACATCAGAGAATCCAACCAGAAGACCAAAGTCTATAGAAAACCAGGCTGTGCTGGATGTGTGTCAGGAATCATCTCCTCATCAGTAAAGGGGAAATGGAGGAGGAAAACGTAAAACAGCTTTTCCTTAGCTGCCATAGTTACAGCAGGCTTTCTAAAGAGAAATGTGCCCTTTAACAACTTTATGACATCAATACACATCTCTTGCTATGTTCCATGTAACCTCTTACTCCACTACAAAAGATGTCATTTTTAACTTTCAACTTTATCCATATTTATAATGAAAATGTTATAATTAGCGATACCCACCACTTCCATCCAGCCACACTGAAATGCTTCTGCACTTCTCAATGCCATTAAAAAATAATCATGGCTGAATAATACATTACTAAGGCTGATCACAGGCAAAATACAGTTTGTCAGTGCTGCTGCTAATTTGCTATGGCATTGTAAAGGCAGCAAAACCTGTAGTATTTCAGAGCTTAGGCCCAATAAAATCACAGTTCCTCATTCCAGCCAGTTACTCTGAAAGCTGGTGCTCAAGTCAGTAACAATGGGGAGCTAGAGCTGCTTTTGTTAAGCTTTAGCCACATCCAGTAATATCCACAGATGATTGTGAAGATGCTTAAAGTGATCACATTCCCTCTACAAGCAGGTCTTAACAGCCAAGGCTCTCATGAGCTTCAGAGGAGGAGCAGGGGAACCCCTAGAGCTTGCTGAGCTCTGCCAGCTTCCCAGGACTTCCCTGTTCCTTGTTCTTTGTCATTTCCTGGCAGCGATCCCTCAGGATGCAGACACAGGCTGCCACTCACACCAGACCATGCACACCTTCCAACACAAAACCTTCATTTTTTTCCAGAAGCAGGAAAGCAATCCCCGCTATTGACGTGGACAGTACCAGCCACCCAAAGGAAGAAGGGGGCAAGTAACACCTTTAGCAACATTAGTTTTGGTTCTGCAAGAAAGCCTCCTATCACTATCTCAAAAACTGTAATAGATCTAGCATTAACTGAAGCCTTAGTGGGAGCTGGAGACAGATCCATCACTCACCCAAGCCAGGCACAAGTAGACTCAGCCTGAGCAGCCGGCAGGAAGGGGAGAGGCAACTCCAGAGCCCTGGTGCTCTCTCACAGATTTTCTCCTTCCAAACAGTGCCATAAAGCACACTGGACTCTTCTCCAGTTCCACCTTTGGCCTCTTGCCTGTCAATGAGCATTTACGCTTTCAATTCCATTGCTGCAACCAGACCTGCGTGAAGGCTCCGAGTGCTGTCAGGGCCTCACCGGTTGCCGCACATGAAGGAATCAGTGTCCTGCTTTGGCAAGATGAAAGTATAAATCTGGGATATTGTGGACCTGTGATTCTCTGTCAACAGATCCTCCAGCTGACACGGTACGATTGCTGTTCTCTTGCTCAGCAGGCAGACAGGGGAGGCCAGTCACTGTCCATCTTGTCAAAGCGCTGCTGTAATCCCACTGAAAACAAAACAAAACCGAACCCAAACCCTTCCCTACATGAGGGGAGAAAGGCAAACCCTCCCCAGCACAGGCTGCAGGGCCCGGGCGGGCAGGTTTGGCGGCGGGGCCCGCACTTTGCCGTTTCGGTCCGCAGAGGGAGCCCCAGCCCCGCCGAGGAGGCCCCGCAGCAGGGCGGCCCCGGGAGCGCTCCCGCCCGCTGGTGGGTGCTCAAACGGCCCCGAGCTCACCGCCACACGCGGAAACGCCACCACGAGCAACACGTTAGGGAGCTCAAGGGGCAGGAAAAGCGGGATGCATGGAAGGAGAAGCAAAGCCGTCCTATGGCAGTGCCATTACACCGGCGCTGGATCGGCCCCAGCCGCCTGCGGTGCTCTACCTGCGGATCTGTGCCTCACAGGCGGGTATCGATCAGGAGGAGCAGAGGACAAACTGATCCACTTCCCCTCAGGAGGCCGGGGCAGTGGCGACAGCAGCGAGCTCAGTTACAAAGAGCAGACTCCTTGAGGTCCCAGGCCAGCTTCCTTCAGTGGAAGCTCTTTTTTAAGTCATAGATGGCGAGTCTATTGAGATCAGAGGTCTGAACATTACAATGCTCAAAGGTTTCTGGGCAGTGTCCATATTCGTAGATTCTCACCAAAGCCCATTTCAAGGGCGCAAGCTGTATTACTGATGAGGTTAGGACATGAGGAGTCCTTCCCCTGCCTTACAAACTGGTTTTGACTACAGAAGCCACTACAAGAGGTTATGGTAGAGTTTAGCTGGTAGGTAGAGGAAACCGGCTGCAGTTTGTCCTGCCTGGGGAGTTAACATCATGCAATCGCCCCAACAGAGTTATTAGTACATCCTCATCCCTGCTCCAAAGGTCCACTGAAGCCCTTGGGCACTGCTTTCATTAATACAAGCATGCTTCATGTTAATCTTGAAAGAGCAGGCAGCAATTTCCATCAGTTACAGTCTTGTGTACAAATAAAATACTAAACTTTTCCAGTAATAGATAAAACATTATCCCCACCGACTGCTGTTTGTGCCCTTCCAACCCCACCCCATCCCCGTTAGCACAGAACTTCAGTCAGGACATAAAAAGAAAATAGGAAAGTAAAAGCTGTTAAAACTGAATATTCGAAGCACTAAAGTCATTCAAACATATCCAGAATACTGTAAGTAACCAGAATGGTGAGTGTAGTGCAAGACCAGCAATGTCCAGTGGCTGACATCCCTTTGCTCCCCTCATGTGCAAACACCACTCCAGCTGCTGTCAGCAAAACCTTCCCAAATACTTGAACCCACCACTCCTTTTTCCTCTCAAGCCTTTCTGGATAGAGCCTCACAGTCTGTGAAAGTCCCAGTTCAAGGGTGAAAGGAAGGACAGAGAGAAAATTGCCTTTGCCCTCCCATCCAAGTCAAACATTTGCAATGGATTCAAAACAGCTTTTAATTGCAGCTTGTATCTTGCCGCTGCTGTACGGCGCTACAAGGCAATGAGAAAACCTCTGAGAGCTCAGCTCCTCTCACGTCTGTGCTCACTCTACAGCTAAACAGTAAGTTAATGAGCAAACCCTTCAGCTGGCACAGGACACCCCAGCTCCCTCGAAGGCAGCAGAGCCACGTGCGGCACTGGACCAAGAATTTCTTGCAGTCATACCTTCTCTCACAGCACCCCACACCACACTTGGGGATGCTCCCACTAAACCAAGCTGGAAAGAAGAGCTGTGAGAAAAATGTGTGTGTCTCCTTTTCTCTTTGTTTCAGGAGAACCTTCTCATTTCATTGTGCTTGGCTCCGAGACACCAGTTTTATCTTGCATTTCACACTTAAGGAAACCCAGCCAGGCCTGCCAAGTGCTGCAAGGTTTGCTGTCAAAACTTGGACAAGCTGGAAAAGTTTTACATTCTTTTAACCATAAACCTTAAAGTAACTCAGACTTTTCTTTTACTCGCAGCTCAAGTTTGAGTATTTCGTGACATTCGGCCAACCTGGCTCGAGTTTCCTGTTTGAGGTTTCATTACAAAATCCTAATTCCAGAACAGCATAATTAATACTTTTATTAATGGTATCTGTAGTAAAAAGATTATACGACTTGGGAGAATGACTCCAAGTGTGTTTCGCTGCCCAGCAGACTACATCTAGTCCAAAAAGGAGATCTGCCCTTTAATTCAGCTGGCAAAAAACTGTGTGCTAACAATAAAGCAAAGGCCTTTGGAGACCCAAAGGCAAGGACCATTTCCCAAGCTGGCTTCAGAGCTGCTTGTCACACATAGCCCAACAGACACCACAGAACCACAATAAATGGCAGTTTCTGTTCCCAGAAATTACTTGCTCAGTGAGACACACAACAGCTTGGGCTGGAAGGGCCCTTGGGGGTGACCCCATCCAAGTCCACACCAAGCAAGGCTCATTCAACTCAGGGGAGATGCATAAACCTCCAAGGATGCAGATCCCAGCCTGTTAGCTGAAGGGACCTTCCTCCATGGCACATTTAAGAAGAGCACATACTGGTCCTGGTCTCACAGCATTATGTTGCTCTGTGCCCCTCAACACACTTCTACTGGCACTGTAACACATCAGGCACTGCACTGGTACAACGGACCACGACTTTCTGGTTAGAGATGCCAAATTTGGAAACAGTTCTGGTCCATCTCCCATATTTTCTAGTCTGTGCCAAAATATGATGAGCTTTAGAGTTTAGAAATTAAAGACAACCCCTTATAAGCTGTTCCACTTTTTAGGCCTAGGCAGCACAGAAGTGCAGCAATGCTGTTTGAAGAGGAATTGCAAACGCTTTGCCAGTTGGGGCAAGATTGTGTCAATCCTCTCAGCTGGATTTCAGTGGGACTAGTAGTGTTAAGAGCTGTTACACATGCTTGTTATGAAGCTCAAATGTTTTTATTAACATAAATGAGAAGTTAGGTTAATAATCTGAACATGCTGACAGATGTTCAACAAATACTTGGCATTGCTGTAGCCAGAACAAGAAAGAATTAAATGTTATCTTGGAACAGCCTGCAGAACAACAGAACCCGAAGCAACAGAGCTCTTGTACCAGGTTAGACAAATACATATGCAGAAGAGCCAGGCTCTCTCCCAGCAAAACCCAAGACAAACCATGGTACAACTCTGCAGTGTGCACAAGCCTGAAAATCTGGCAACTCACTGTACAAGGAGATTACACTTCCAGTGTAAGCAGATACGACAACAGCTAGGATGAGGGGCAGACTGCTTTGTAACTGAGAGAAGGAAAGGGGATGTCCACTTCTTTACATTGGAATAAACAAATTTAAGACATCTGTTTTTCATTACTGAATTTGTGTTCTGTTCCATCCAAGTTCAAGTTGTGAACACAGCAATGGACTCTTGCTGCCCTAAACATGTCACTATTTTAGTAAGACACAGGATTAGTAAAAAGAATTCATTTAGGGGAAACTGATGTGAAGCCATTCTGCTCAGATAAAGCTAAGAACTATGAGAGTCTCATTCAACTGTTAGTAGAAAAGTTTGGGAACACCATGTGTGATGTTTCATCAGGAGCAGGGTTCTGGCTATGGCCGGGATGGTTGATCTGGGCAGCACTCATGTTCTCACTGTTTCTCCAGAGTTTTGGGTGGGCTTGGGGTACCTGTGTTGAAAAGCTTCAAATATGTTGGTCTGGGGTTTTTTTGTGTTCACACTACTCACAAGAGAAACAGTAGGATGGAAAGCTTGTAAACGAGCTCCAATCCAGGAGGAGCCAAGATTACATCAACATTTGTTGCATCATTTTACAAGGTCAATATTTTCCTTAAAGTGCTAATCCAGTCTAAACAAGGGTTTGATTCTAAATTAAACAAACTCCACTTTTATTGGTATTAGCTAAAATATGCAATGCTCATTTCAGCAGGCATGCACTAACAAGAACAGCTATGCAGACGGTGCTGTTTCTCCAAGGCAAAGAAGGAAGGACATTAACTTAAACACCCTTTTTTCCAAGAAAAATGCACTATATTACAAAATCCACAGTGAGCTTTATTAAAAAAGCCCAACAACAAAACCAAAACAAACCCCAAATTTCCTCCACACCAATGCTTTTAAAGAGTCTTTAAAAAAAGCCACTTTCATTGCCTCTCCACTCCTGATTCAATTTGCTGTCAAAGGTCATGAGCTAAAATATACAGTTTACACTAAAAGCAGGAAGCAGGGTAAGTAATTGAATAACATCAGGAAATGGAAGAATACTGCCATTTTCCTAATGGATATAGTACAAGGTTTACTCTCTCCAAATTGAATTCTAGGAGCTCTTCTAGTAAAGGGTTTATTTTTCTTCAGCTCGAATTTTAGCCTACAAGGTATAAAGAAAAATCCTCATGCAATCAAAAGGACAAAATACCACAGCAGCTTTATTTTCTAACAGACAAAGATGATCGCTTATGCAGGAAAAAGAAAACCCCCATCCACAGTGTCTTAAACAGAACTGGCGTAGCAGGTTGACTGTTTAATATACATGGGCTGGAAATAATTCTACTAAATCAGATCTCTGAATTATTCATGAAAAACAGATTTTCATGATTTAAATTAGAAAGACTTAAAATTACAAGCCTTGCGTTGCTACTGATAGGTAAGGTCTCTTTCCCCCAGTGTGATGTTAAGACTTATACTGCTCTACTCTAGGAAATGCTTTATGATCACTCTAAAACAGTATTCAAGATGCCACACCACTTACTGCTTGTGAAAACAACACACCCACTGGTAGCTATGGTAGACCACTAACAACACACCGGTAATAATTATCATTAGTATAAAGAAGAAAATATGAGGGGGGCATTCTCAGTATTTATTGCAGACTAAAGCACAGGTTCATTTAAAACACTGGAAGCACAAGCCTTAATACTGTGCATATCTTTCCATCACTGAAAATGCTGCAATTCTCATAGGAAACATCAGGCCACAAATTTTACTTCAAAGCTTTCAAAAAGCATTTTATAATGATGCATCTTCCACCCACCCCCCTCTGTGCATTGCTAATGTATAAATACAATGCCACTAATAAGCTAGAGGTTCTATGCTCCTTCTGGATAGGTACTCTGTGGTTATTCAACACAGGCCTGGTTTGTGACAAACTCCACGGCCAGCTTTAATGGCCACAGTGCTTTGTACTAGAAATTATTCATATTCATTTATCAGGTACCAAACCTTTCATCTGAAGATCTCCAAACACTGCAGAAATTCTCTGATTAAGCCGTTACACCTTGATTAGAATTGTTAGATAAGTTTTTTATGATTAAACACAATTTACATACAGGATAAAGATGGGGAAATGAGGCTGTGACTTGGCAGAGGCCACCGAGCGCATGTCCCCAGTGGCCCCAGTCCCTAACTCCCACACTGACACATTGCCTGATGCTCCCTTGCAGGTGATTTACATCTTGACATTGAGCAGCCAATTCATAGAGGTTGGACACAGGTCTCGGAGCAAACTGCTCTAGTGGAAGGTGTCCCTGCCCGTGGCAGGGGGCTGGAACTGGATGAGTTTTAAGGTGCCTTCCAACACAAACCACTCTGTGATTGATTCAGATCCGAGTGTGTGGCAGCTTTATCCAGAGACAGCTAGAGCTTTCTTCAAATCCTAAGAGCTTTTTTTGTAAATCCCCAAACTGAGCTGCAGCTAAAATATCAATGCAACAACACTTGAACTGGGCAGTGTAAGAGCAGCTCCAGATGGACCAGAGTCCACAGAAGAACAGATGGAACAGCTGGAATAGCCTGTGATCCAACAGCCTGGTTTATAGCAACTGCTTCTGTGGGCTGAGTTAAAATCCCTGTTTCTTCACTCTGTCAGAAGAGATATTGGAACTCAACTCCTGTGACAGTTCTGAGGGTCAGTCCTCAGCACACAGTTGTTCTTGATCATCAGGAGAAGTGAAGACAACATCAAATCTTGCAAACTGAGAGGAGCATGCCACCCAAACACAGCACTTATTTGACAACACAACACTGAAGTCATCAGTATCTTGTCATTTCCTTCTTCAGAACCAAGGCACAGAATAATTGTCTGGATATTAATTTATTTTCTTAAACATATGAGCTATTTTCCCTCACCTAGCAGGCCCTATTGAACAAGTTCTATAATTAACATCAAAGCAATTTGAAAGCTCCTTGACTTGCTAAAAGCTGGTAAACAAGCAGGAAGCAATAAGGTGCTTTACAAGAGAAGAACATGTGTTAGGGGGAGGGGAGACTATAAAACATTAAACAGATTGATTAGTAATTTTAAGAGAATTTCCATTTTTATTAACCCTCAGCCCCGCCTTGGGCCCTTGGGTTTTAGTTTGGTTTTCATTTAGAAAAGGGTGAGATATTTTGTTCAGCTACGTCAGAGAAAAGCTGTTCAGAAGGAAAAGATGAACGTAGTTGGCAAAGCAAGAGCAACATGGAAACTCTTCATGCACCAAGTGTTTGCTGCTTCATATGGCCAGGATGAAGCCCACCTGCTTTATGATTAAAATACCTTTATGAAAATCTTCATAACGCCAACCTGAAATCTCTTACAGAAGAAGTATTAAATACCAGCTTCCAGCTCTCCTCCCATTCTCAGCATTAATAGTTGCATTAATATAAGGCCCTCTTTAGCCCTATGAGACTGGCAGGGTGAGACAAGCTTAGGTCTGATGGCATTTCACGAGCAAATTCAGGGTTTGCTCTCTCTTGCTTCTCTGCTCATGAAGAGCAGCATAAGAAGGAACTTGATTTCTCTTCCTTAAAGCACATTGGTTCCTACACCTATTTGTAATTCTACTATATGGAAAGGCAAACAGGTACAATACAGTACTTGGGAACTTCAAAGCAGGTGATACAGCTCTTTGAAAGAGGGTTGATTGAGATGAGCTCTTAGGCAGAAGCTCTTCCCTGTGAGGGTGCTGAGGCGCTGGCACAGGGTGCCCAGAGAAGCTGTGGCTGCCCCATCCCTGGCGGTGTTCAAGGCCAAGTTGGACACAGGGGCTTGGAGCAAGCTGCTCCAGTGGAAACGGTTTGGAACTGGATGAGCTTTAAGCTTCTAACCCAAACCATTCTGTTTCTATGAAATGCAAAACCACATTAACTTTTGCAGTTGATTTTCCATTAAAATATTTGTTTTCTTTTAGCAACAGTAACTTACTTAAGGGTAATTTCCTTATATCACCTCACTGTATTTTAATAAGGAACAGAGACAATCATTCCAAGGAGAGGTCAGGACATAAGGACAAGTCTATTTTGTTTGGTTTAGGAGTCATGGCCTTATGTAGTAATGGCCAGACCATGTTGTTGAACTGGCAGTGGAACAGATTTAAAACATCCTGTTGAATTATTCAAGAGTACAGCAAGCCCAGTATAAAAAATAAAGCTATGTCACATTTTTGCCAATAACAAAAGAGGTTTTCCCACTGCCTACAGTTCATATGCTATGAAAAAGGGTTTAAATATAAGTCCCTTTTTCCTACGTTTAAGTTTGTTCCATTTCCATGGGTTTGGACACAAACAAAACTTAAAATGTCTTCATTTCATAGAAATGCAACATTCCGACCTCTGAAACCACCCAAAGTAGAGAATAACCTCCTCAAGGTTGAGGAAGAGTATCAATACTTTTCCTGCACTTCACACACAGCTCATTTTTTCCTGTATTGAGATCAACAGCAGGAAGTTTATCAACGCATTCACATGGTTCTTCCAGCAACACCATGGGGGAAGCTTTCACTTCTGATAAATCTCAGCCCAAAATGAAGCCAGTCAGATCTGGAAGAATCACAGCCTCCCCCCCCTCCTCATCAGTGAGGCTGTACCAGTCAGCTACAAACACAGGAGCACTGCCTTTAGTTCACAGAGATAGGAAAATGCCCCACTTACTGAATTCAAGGAACTGCCTCTTTTCCTCGCTGTCACCTTCCCCTTGGAATGGCCAAGCTAGGAGCCCTTCACACCCCTTGCTAAGGGAACAGGTCCTCTGAGTGTCAAGCACACAACTTAGGGCCATGCCCCTGAATCCATGCAGCTACAGTGCTCAGGAGCTGGACCTACGGTTACAAAAGCCTAAGCTCAATTTCAAATACGATGCAGAAGGCTGGCCTGCTCCTGAGGCTGCTCTCCTGCTCCTACAGCTCTTCCACCACCACAGTGCTCATGGTGGGGTATCACAGCCTGCCTGCACCCACCCTTCCATCAGAGCAGGTGTCACAGTGGGAACAGCACCAGAGCACAGGGCCCACTCCCCAGTGATGATCCCTGCATCAGAAGGATGCTGCAAACCCACAAGTGTGCTTTGGATGTCACAAACACATTAAAGCACATTGCTCTTGCACCTCCTCACACCTTTGTGTATACAGAGTTTGTAGAGGAAAAAAGAAATGAGTAACATAGTGTCAATGTTTCTATTTTTGTTCCTTAACAAATCTGAGGATGAACTTCTAAGCCTCCAGTTAATACACAGGCAAACCTACAGGTCACAAGCATTGGCTTCAATCTAAGTTACTTGCAGAAGACAGAAAAAAGGTATTTTAAAAAGTGCTGGAAGATTTCTTTTTTTAATTCAAAGTGCTCACTGTATTATACAGTCTTATATGACTTATGCTGCAGCTTCATTTATCTTCAAGCAGCCTCAGTCAAAATGAATCTTTTGTTTAATTCCTTATTGGAATGCAAGGGAACTTTTGAAGCAGCAACTGATGGTGTCGCACATTTGAAATGTGGTTCACCTCCCAATACAGCACCTTTAGTCATCACTGAGGTTACTAAGGAAAGGGTGCCAACATTAAAACAAAAAAAGATAATTGTGACAGACAGTAACTGTTCTATGCACAGTCTGTCTTTACTATGATTCTCAAGATCTCTAACTGATTAATATAATGAGCTTAACCCAAAAGCCACTGGTTTGAATGTTTTTTTTCAGTTTGGAAGCTGTTGGGAGTTTCTGGTACCCTGGATGCAGTGGGTCAGTGGTACCCACAGGGGCACTTTCTCCCAGTAACATTACACACTCAGGGAACAGGATGGTGACATCTCTCTGGCAAATCCGTTTCACAGCTGCATAAACTGGAGCCAAACAACAAAGTGAGATGAAGCAGGGCAGATCACAAAGCAGAGGCATAATTTGCATTAGAAATAAAAACATGCCAACATTGCTCATTTTCTTAAAAGTCTGATCACCCACAACACAACAGCGATGGCAGGAAAAAGCAGAGAAGGCAAGAGAAACCCTTCTGCCACATCCCAGGTGCAGTCAGCTCACACCACTGGCTCCAGACAAATGTGAGATATTACCACCATAGAATCCCAGCCTGGTTTGTCTTGGAAGGGACCTTAAAGCTCAGCCAGTTCCAACCCCCTGCCATGGGCAGGGACCCCTTCCACTGGAGCAGGTTGCTCCAAGCCCCATCCAACCTGGTTGGATGTTCCTGTTTCTAGGCATGACTCAAGTTTTTCCATGCCTTGCCCTTGGCTGTATAAGCTCTACCATCTAGAAATAACACTACCACGATAATTACTGGTCACCATACGAGGTTATCAGGTATTAATGCTCATGTCTGAGTGCTGGTCAAAGCCGATCCATACCCAAACAGCCAGTATTTTACCTAGAATGGGCAAACACGACACCATAACCAGGTTTTAAGCTTATATTCTTCTGCAGCCACAAAAAGGGACTCTGGGCCTACACCAGAGCCAAAAACATGAGTTCCTAATACCCACTACCTCTCACTGGAAACTCTGAGCTGGGGGTTTTATGCAGTACCATGTAAAAAGGGTAAAAACAGGAGTATACTATGAAACAATTCTCATGGTACCAAGTCCAAGATACAGGCATTTTCTACTTCAGCTTCCATAAACAACAGCTGGAGAGAGTTTCTCATACCTTTGAATACATATATTCCTTCACAGGAGAGGGGCATGGCAAAACAAAGGCACTTTTCTTCCCATTTCCTCAGCCCTGCAAGCAAAGCTCACCATGGGGAAGCCATTTTGAGTCTATGGGATTCCAGCATGGATTTTTCACCCACCTAGCAGGGATAACATCCTTAGTAATCAATTGGACTCATGATTACTCTTTCAAACCCAAGTTCAGACCCATACAAATAAAAAAAAGCACGCTTTACATGGCAATATATACAGAACAATAACAGTGCCAGATGGTGGAATACTGAACAGAATTAATTTCACACATGATGTTTTCAAGGTGTTAAAATATGTCACAGCTTCTGCTAATAAAACATCTTCCTCTTCCCTCCTCCTTTTAAGAAAAGGCTCCATTACCACCAGCCTGTATTTTACATTATATGTGTTTTCAATTCTGATAAGGGCAGCTGATTGCTTGCAAACTTAATTACAGTCAAATGAAAGTCTTTCAGAACCATCATTAGCAATTAGGACCCGCTGGATTTGCAGCGTATCATTTAGAGAGGTATAATTCAATAGCTTATTGAAAGATTGCAGGTGAGGCTGGGGATGAGAGGGGGGGGGGGGAAACCCCTGTGCCACGTCACTGC